>AWUE01018553.1:0-18285 GCA_001974825.2 Corchorus olitorius | reverse complement strand
AACATAAATCTCCNCCTGAAGATTACCATTTATGGAAGGCTGACTTGACATCCATTTGATGGGATTCTCCACTGATTTTGAGCTGCCATTGCAAGGAGGAGTCTTATGGTATCCAGCCTAGCAACTAGCGCAAAAGTTTCAGTGTAGTCTATGCCATATGATTGTGCATAGCCTTTCACAACAAGCCTTGCCTTGTGTCTATTCACACTACCATCAGGATTCAACTTTGTCTTGAAAATCCACTTTACACCAATCACATTTTTCCCTTGAGGCCTCTATACAAGCTCCCAAGTATGGTTTTTCTCTATCATTCTCATCTCTTCTTCCATCGCAACAACCCACTTTTGAGATTTTGAAGCCTTTGTAAAAGAATTTGGCTCCAAAACAGCAACTGAACATCTGTTATAGATCTCGTCAAGTGATCTTGTTCCTCTAACAGCTGGATCATCAATATTTTCATTATCAAACTGATCTGGTTCTGCTTGTTGTTGCACATTGGAAGGAAGAACTACATCAGGTACCTCAGCTTCACTTTTCTCCCAATTCCACAATGCAGATTCTTTGAAAGTAACATCTCTGCTTACTGCAATCTTGTTTGTCTTGGGATTGAACACTCTGTATCCTTTCACATTAGTACTGTACCCAACAAAGATACAAACTTCAGCTTTCTCATCCAACTTGCTTCTCTTTGCTTCTAGAATCCACACATAGCAGATACTCCCAAAGACTTTCAAATGAGAAACAGATGGCTTCTTTTCATACCATGCTTCATATGGTGTCTTGTTTGCAATTGCCTTTGTTGGAAGCCTGTTTTGCAGATAAACAGCTGTGTTAACAGCTTCTGCCCAAAATTTCTTTGGCATTTGCTTCTCAAACAACAAGCACCTTGCCATCTCCATGACTGTCCTGTTTTTTCTCTCTGAAACACCATTTTGCTGTGGTGTATATGTCATTGTAAGTTGATGTTCTACTTCAGTAGCTTTCAGAAACTCTTCAAAGCTTTCAGAAGTGTACTCAGTTCCATTGTCACTTCTCAAGACTTTAATCTTGCATTCACTATGAGTTTCTATCCAGATTTTAAAGTTTTTGAATATACCAGCAGCTTCAGATCTCTGCTTCATAAAAAACACCCAAGCAAACCTCGAAAGATCATTTATGAACAACATCAAATATCTGTTTTTGCTAAGTGATGGAGTTCTCATGGGACCAACAATATCAGTATGCACTAATTGAAGCCTTTTAGAAGCTCTCCAGCTTGATTTTAATGGAAATAAAACTCTAACTTGCTTGCCTAGCTGACACACTTCACATACATCACTTTGTGTAGCTAACTTAGGCAAATCTAACATCATGCCATGCTTCTGCAATTGAACTAAAGCTGTATTGCTAACATGCCCTAGCCTCATGTGCCATAAATCACTATCATTATCAATAGCAGCATATGCAGCAGGTTCTTTCCATTTCAAGCTAAAGCTCCTATTTCTCATCTTCACATTCATCAATTCAACACCAGTAGAATCAGAAATAGTGCATGCATTTTCAGAAAATACAACCTTATAGCCCCTTTCTATTAATTGACCAACACTTATCAAGTTCACATCAATCTCAGGAACATATAACACATCAGAAATGACTTTGTTACCTTTTGGAGTGCTTACTACAATGTCACCTTTGCCTTTCACCTCCAGGTATTCACCATTGCCAATTCTGACTTTAGAGTTGTAACTGAGATCTACATTTTTGAACAAATCTTTGTTATGCACCATATGATGCGTCCTTCCACTGTCTACAAGCCATTCTTCCCTGTTTCTGCTTGAACTACTAGCAATGCAGGTAGCAACAAACATTTGCTCCTCCTGGTTCTCATCATCTTCAGCAACTTGTGCTCGTGTTGCTTGTTCTTGCAGACTTTCTCCATATGCCCCTTTTGATTACATTTGGAGCATGTGGAGTCTGGATTAAACCAACAGTCTTTCTCTGCATGGTTTGGCCTTTTACAGTACTTGTACAACTGCTTATGCTTCTTCTCTATCTCATTATCTCCAGAACTTTCTTGCTTCTTCACATTTCCTTTCTTCTGAATCTTCTTTCCTTTTCCACTGCTTTGAGCCTTTTCTTTGCCTTTAACTGAAAAGGCACCCTCAACTGAGTCCTGATCCCTTGCAGCTTGCCTTTGCTCAAATGCTTGTAAAGCATTTACAATTTCAGACAAGGAGACAGTTGACATGTCCCTTGTATCTTCTAAAGAAGACAACTTTGCTTCATATTTTGTAGGCAAAGTATCAACCAGCTTCATCACAATCCTTTCCTGACTGATATCAGCACTCCCAAGCAGCCTCATTTTGTTTATGATAGTCATAATCCTTTCAGAATATTGTCTGATAGTCTCATCACCCTTCATCTTCAAGTTCTCAAATTGTCTTATGAGATTTGTCACTTGCAGTCTCCTTACTTTGTCCGACCCTTCAAACTCTGCTTTCAACATGTCCCAAGCTTCCTTTGGGGACTTGCATGTTATGATCAGGTTGAAGATCACTTCAGAAACATTGTTTAGAATTACTGACAGAGCTTTAAAAGCCTTTGCAATTTCATTCTCATGATACTTCATCTGCTTGACAGTTGGATTATTTGGAAGGACATAAGGATCTTTGCCTTGAACAACTTCCCACATACCATGAGCTTGAAGAAAGGTTTGCATCTTCACAGACCAGGTTTGATAATTCTCACCTGTGAAGAGTTGAGGCGTGGGAACTATACCAGGAATGGTTGGATTAGAAGAGGACATGGTTTTATGGGTAATAGGAAATCTATTTATGGGTTAAATGAACTCTGTTTACAGATTTTTGATGCGGAAATCACAGGCTCTCTAAGATCTAAAAGCTCTAGATACCAATTGTTATGTTTTTAACAGAAAGATTAAGGAAAATCTAAGAACAATATGAAGAAGGAAAATAAGGAAATATCTTAAGAGAGTTCAAGTAAAAGAACAATAAAAAAACAAGCTAAAAACATCAAGAGAAAATCTGGAAAATGGAAGAGAAAAGAGCATAGACTTCTCACTGCCTCAATGCTCCGCATTGGGCATTAATAGTCATAATATTAAAATAAACAAAGACAGGTGTCAAGCATGCACAACCTCGATACATTCAAGACTGCAAAAGTAAAATCTGCACCTATAACATTTTTTTGGCATAAACATAGCATAATCATAACATCCATTAACTTAAAACTAGCTACCAAACACATTCAAATCTATCAAGGAGGTTGAATTATCTCAACAAATTTTTTATAGTCATTGCCAATGGAGTCATAGCCAAAACCGAACAAGGTCTCGCCATAATAAGGGCTTTCTCTCAAAAAATCTTTTTTCATGTGTACTGAATTCTGCAGCAAATTTGAAATCTCGCTCTTTCCTTGTCTAAACTTTCCCGCAATATTTATCTCCAACTAATTCCGCTGATATTGATTGATTCCCCGATCCCGAAATTTTCAGCGCCCCGTTTGACCACGCCTCTCTCCCGCTTAACTGGTGAGCCACAAACATTGATTTTTTTTTTTTGGCTATATATTACTCATTATCATTATAAGTTTTATAGAAACTAAAATAGAATAGACTCAGGAACCTTTCTTTCTCTGTCTTTCTTTTCCCCCTCTGCTTCTGCCAATTCTTTTCCTTCTTTCAAGCCCTAATTTTTTTTTTTACAAACGCAGCACTGACCTGGAAATCAATGCAGCAAGTTATTTTTTGCATTAATTTTTCATTTGTGTTCTCCTTTGATTCATTTTCTTAATGTTCTTCTAATCATTTCTATCTTAACTTTTATGATTTCTCTTGACTAGAATTCGCAAATTTAGAGGTCTTTTTTAGTTTTGTGTTTTCTGCAGAATCTCTTATTGCAAAAAATTTGGATCAATATGGATAACAACTTTTCAAATATATGATTAATATACATGAAATTGATATTCATGTTTTATATGTCTTTCTTTTCTTCTATATTATCTTGTAGCTTTTTACCCAATTTATGAATGCTCAACTCTGACATCGATTGCCCAGCATTTTGGAACATTTGTTTGTCAGAGACTCTATTGCAATAAAAGGTTTATTCTTCTACAATAATCTGGGGTTTTATTCTAGTCTCAGATGCTACACCTTTAGGTTGTTCTTGGTAGAGTGGAAAATTGAAAAACATATTTGCATTTCTAAATTAAAGGGTTTTTCTTTAATGCTTTTTAGAATGTCATGATGCATGTGTTGTTGATTCTTTACAGTACAGAGAAGAGAGCAATATATGAAGCTGATGTTGGATGACAATTTTGAAAGCTACAGCTTTTATAATTCATTTGTCTGTTTAATGCCCCTCAAAATTCATTATTGCTTTTGATTATCTCAAGGTTTTTGTGCGGGCCCATATTCACTACATTTTGCAGCAAATTTTATCACATGAAAGCATTGCTAAAAACAAAATTTGGACACCTTAGATTCTGTAATCCCCACAAACAATAATAGAATTTAGTGAAAGAAGGCTACAGTGAACTTAGTAGCCAATGTCAATGTTTCCAACCTATCACTAATTCTGCATGGCTCACAAGCTTACGCCAACACGAATGTTACTTTAGGAAACTATACACGAGGGCTAAGTTGTAGCCATGAATGATAACTATTACATGTTCCATATTATCTTAATTACCCTTTCATCTATCTTTTTTGTATTCTATTTGTCCATTATCAGCAATCAAATTAATGTCGAGTTTTCATTTCTATAGTTAGAAATATTCAACTTTTTTACTCATTGGGCTATTGTTGATGCAAGCAGTTAATAAGTGCACATGATAGATGGCAAGCGTACAGAGGAGACAACACAGGTTCCAGGGATCTTATCTTCACAGCTGAAAGATCTTCAATGTTTCAGATTAAGGCCAAATTAGATGTGTTCTTGGCAAATAACACAAAGGAAGATGTTTGTGATTTTAAGGTGAAGGGGAGTTGGTTAGAAAGATCCTGTGTGTTGTTTATGCTGGAGAGTCTTGCACCATAGTTGCCCAAGTAAGATTGATTAATTTATGCTACTTCAACAAAAGTTTTTTCTTCTTTTGATTCAAACACTTTATTTATGTCTTAATGTTAATCTCATTAATTGAGTGGTTGAATTTGAGCAGATGCACAAGAAACACACTGTTGAAAGCATCTTGATTGGGAAGGACAACTTCAAGGTGACTGTGTATACAAACATCGACTATGCATTTATCGTCGCCCTTATTGTTATTCTCGATGGGATAAATAATGAGAATTTTAATTGAGAGGGTTTCAAAGCTCTTGTAAAATAAGTAGAAATCTTGAATCTGTTGTTTTTTTCCCTGCACTTGGATCTATTTTTTTATTCTTTTTTGGGATGCAGTTTGATTATTAACTCTGTTTAATTTTCATCATCTGCACCCAATAGAGTGGAATTTTTTCATTGTAATACAAGTATATATGGCGTGTTTTATTGCAATTTGGAGTGAGCCAAAGACTAATTGCTTCATTGAAAGCCTAACCGTGTTGAAATAATGGTTGAATTGACTAGGATCTGACAAAATCAATACTCTCCCCTCCCCTGCATATAGCCAAACATTTGGAACCATTTTAGGTTTATTTGACAAATCTAACTCAAGTGTGTTGGCATATTATGGTTCAAGCCATCTCTTCTCTATGAACAAGATTGAGACATTAAGAAAATTAAGATTCGGTACTTTTATATATGCTCGATAATATTGAAACATTTTCTCAAAATCCAATATGAAAAGGCATAGCAACCAAATCTGGGCACAAACATTGGAAACGTAAATGAAGAGCGCACACACAAACAAGAAAAACAAAAGAAGAACAAAAGAAAGCACAAACAAGAAAAACAAAAGAGGAACAAAAGAAAAACAAAATTTTGGCTCAGACACGCACAAATGCTATCATCAGATAGATAAGTATATTTTGCATAGACAGTTGGTTGTTTCAATCTTACTACTATATTAAATCACCCTTAATTGGTAAATTACCCTTAATTGAGAAATTTTTAAAATATCCTTAGTATTATAATGTTGTGAAAGGATAACAAAATAAAGCAAAGAAGTAGAAAATTGAAGTATGAAAAAGACAAGAGAATAGAGAGAACAAGAGAATATGGAGAAGGGGAGAAATTGTTCTTATTCATCTTATTATCCATAACAAAGGAAGTGGCCTATTTATAGGCACATAGATACATCACCATAAATATAAGGGGATGAACTTAGTACATAGGTATATGTGTATGAATGAACCGAGTCATCAATCTTATCCATGCTTTAATTAGATTCATGGACATCCACAACATACATGCATGTATATTCATAACACTCCCCCTTGGATGTCCATTGTCGGAGCATATGCCTCGTTAAAACCTTAATAGGAAAAACCCTGTGGGACAAAAAACTAGTGAAGGAAAAAGAATACATATGATCTCCCAATATGTATTCAAATGTTGCCTCATTAAAAACCTTATCAGAAAAACCCAATGGGAAAAAACCATGGTCAAGGGAAAAAGAGTACAACGCGTATTTAACTACCCCTCATGATAACATCATTCAAGATTTTTGAGTCTACAGACTCCAAACTTCTCAATATTGTAATAGGAAGTGTCTTAGTGAATAAATCTCAAAATTATCACATGAGCGGACTTGTTGAACCTCAATATCACCATTTCTGAAGATCATGCGTAAAAAAGAATTTTGGTGATATATTTTTTTGTCATATCTCTTTTGATATGCCCATCTTTCAATTGAGCAATACAAGTACTATTATATTCATATATGATAGTCGGGATCATATTTCCAGAAGACAAGCCACATGTCTCACGAATGTATTTTACCACAGACTTCAACCAAACACATTCTCGGCTTGCTTCATGTATTGCTAAAATTTCTGCATGATTAGATGATGTGGTTGTTATAGTTTGATTCATTGAATGTGCCATGAAATGGCAGTACCACCACATGTAAACAAATAGCCAGTTTGAGATTAACGGCCATTATGAGGGTCAGACATATATATCTAGCATCTGCATAACCAATTAAATCTTTCTCGGGTACATTCGAGTAAAACAAGCTCATAACCATTGTACCTTTAAGGTACCAGAGTATATATTTAACTCCATTCCAATGCTTCGTGTAGGAAAAGAACTATATCTTGCTAATAAATTAACAACAAATGTTATGTCGGGTCGAGTACGACAAGCAAGATACATGAGTGCTCCTTATGGCACTAAGATTTGACACTTCAGGTCCAAATAGTTCTTCCTCACTTTCTTTAGGTCTAAAACGATCTTTCTTTACATCTAAAGATCTCACAACCATTGGAGATTTAAAGGATGCGGTTTATCAATATAGAACCATTTGAGCACTTTTGTTAGATAAGTACCTTGGTGCACAAAATTTCATTCTTTAAATGCTCAATATGCAACCCAAGGAAAAAATTTTGTTCTTCCAAGATCCTTCATTTCAAATTCTTTCTTTAGGTACTGGACAACCTTTGGAAGCTCTTCAGGAGTTCCAATCATATTTATGTCATCAACATAAACAACAATTATAACATACTCATTTCCAGATTTTCTCATAAAGATACACGGACAAATAAGATCATTCTTGTATCCTTCCTTCAACAAATATTCACTAAGGCGATTATGCCACATACACCCAGATTGCTTTAATCCATACATGGATTTATTCAACTTGATTGAGTATTTTATTTCTCGAGAAACTGACTTATTTGCTGCAGGCAAATTAAACCCTTTAGGGAGTTTCATATAAATGTCAGTATCAAGTGAGCCATATAAATAGGCTGTAACAACATCCATTAGACGTATATCAAGTCCTTCGGGGACTGCCAGACTAATTAAATAATTTGCATCCACCACATGTGAGTATATTTCCTCATAATCAATGCCAGGTCGTTGTGAGAATCCTTGGGCAACAAGTCGTGCCTTATATCTCACTATTTCACCTTTTCCTTTTCGTGTTCTCACAAAACCTATTTGTATCCGACCAGCTGTACATCTTCATGTGTACGGACTACAGGTCCAAAAACTTTTCATTTTCCAAGAGAATTTAATTCTCCCTCAATTGCGTCTTTCCATTTTGGCCAACTATATCTTTATTTGCATGCATGCTTTCATAGACTTTGATTCTTGATCCTCATTATCATCTATTACATTGCGCTATATGATATGAAAAAGTATTGTCAACGTTGACTTCATTTCGGTTCCATCGAATTTCATTCAAGACATAATTAATTGAGATCTCTTCATTTTCACAATTATCAGGTACCTGATGTTCTTCTGGAACTGAATTATTAATTATGCCTATGTACTCTTCTGGAGTAATCTCTTCACTCTTCAGGAGTGGACTCTTCAGGAGTAATCTTATCCTCAATTTTGACCATCTTGATTTTTAGCTCCTTCTCGTTTTCGAGGATTTTTATCTTTGGAACCGACAAGTCTACCACACTTTAGGTGTGGTTTAGACTCATTTTCTATACAAACTTATCCGACTGGGATATCAAGTTTGATTGGAGCATTAGCAGTTGGTATATGTGACTTAGTCACTTATTTTGGGTCAGTAAAGGCGTCTGGCGAGCCTTGTAAATGAATTATCTTTTGAAATTCAGGTTCATATTCTTTTGTACGAGGATCAAGATAAGATAAGGATAATTCATTTCAACTAATTTCTTTTTCCAACTGCTTAGTTTCTCCCCCTGATGTTGGGAAAACAGATTTCATCAAAATAACAATTGGCAAACTGGGCCGCAAATCAACTTCCAATTGATGGTTCAAGATATTTGATGATAGATGGGGATTCAAACCCAACATAAATTCCCAACCTCTTTTGAGGTCCCATCTTTGTGCGTTGTGGTGGAGCAATTAGAACATATACCGCACATCCAAATTCTAAGATGGGAAATATTGAATTCCTAACCAAAACCCATTTGTAGAGGGGAATATGTATTATAACTTGTTGGCCTAATGCGAATCAGCGCTGCTGCATGCAAAATAGCATGGTCCCAACAAGAAATGGGAAGCTTTGTTCTCATAAGTATAAGTCTTACAATTAATTGCAAACTTTTGATAAATGATTCTGGCAGACTATTTTGTGTATGAATATGTGCTATAAGATGTTCAACATAAAATAACCACCAGCACTATCAGGGCGTATTTTCTTAATTTGATAATCAGAAAAGTGTGCTTGTAATCGAATCAATTGAGCAACCAATCTCGCAAACAACAGGTTATGAGTTGATAACATACATGCGACCATCTTGTTGATGCATCAATTAAAATCATAAAATATCTGAATGGTCCACATGGTGGATGTATTGGTCCACTAATATCGCCTTGAATTCTTTCTAAAAATGTAAGGGATTCAGTCCCCATTTAGCTTGGTGATGGTCGAATAACCAACTTTCTTTGAGAACAAGCAGCACATGAGAAATCATTGGATTGAAGAATCTTCTGGTTCCTCATTGCATGTCCACATGAAATCTCGATTATTTTTTCGCATCATAATTGAACCAGGATGACCTAACCGGTAATGCCAAACAATAAACATAATGCAATCAATAAACTTCTAGTTTACAAAAGCATATGTTTCAATCTTTCTAATGAATGAGTAATATAATCTGGAGGATAATGCGGGTAATTTCTCAAATATACATTTCTTACACGAAATCATGTTTGTGATCCAAAGATATTTTTTATTTCCTTCATTTGCAGTCACAATATGATATCCATTTCGGCGGATATCCTCAAAGCTTAACAAATTTCTTTGATACTTGGTTAAATATAGTGCATCGTTAATATTGACTTTTGTTCCTCCAGATAAAACAATACTAGCTCTTCTGGAGCCTTCGATGAAATTTGAATACTGGCTCTTCTGGAGCCTTCAATCAAATTTGTACTATCCGGTATAGTAATAACATTTGATTTTCTCATTGTCAAATGAGAGAAAAATTCCTTTTGCTTAAGGATGGTATGCGATGTTGCACTATCCACAAGATATATATTATTGATGTTGTTGCCAACTAAATTCATCATTTATGCAATATGATCAAGTATCATGACAAGGAAAAACAAATCAATTCAAGAAAATCATCTATTGATTTGAACACATAGAGCGGAATATATATATTCAATATCAAGTTTCCATAACATCAAAATAAGACATAAAACATATTTACATCCCTTTAATAAGGTAAAACATATAAGACATAAGGTATTCATTTTTCATCAAGTTCATCACTAATAATTGCTCCACTAATCAAATTATCAATTTTGCCATCAGGATCATCAAAGAAACCAGAAACATCCAAATGAGTAATATCAATATGGCCAAGTTCAGAATCACTATCTTCACAAGCAAAATTTGTCTCAATTTTCTTTTCTCTTTTTTTGAAACGATTCATGATAAAGGTCAATCAAAGTGCTTTGGTGTACGACGGGTACGAAACCAATGACCTTTTTCATCACAACGATAGCATAAATTCTCGATATGCTTGTTATTTTGTCTACCTTTTTCTTTCTCCTTTTTCCATTCATTTCCCTTTCACTTCGGGTGAAAGATGTGTTATTAGAATAATCATGATATTCATTTGTACAATCACGATCATGACCATATTCATAATTTTAGTGATTGTATGTTGCTACATTCACTTCAGGGAATGGAGCAAAGCCAATTGGACAAAATTCATGATTTTCACTATAGTATTGGCCTTGTATTGATTGGATGTTTTCATCTATTTCTCTTAAATGTGTCTTCAGGACCATTTAAGGATTTCAACTTTTAAAATCCAAGATAAATAATTCATGATTTTTTCATTAAGAGTACATGGTTTTATTAAGCCACAAGAAGAAATCAATTAAGAAAACCATTTTCATAATATTGTTTACTTATCGAGTTAGATTACATGTAAATTATAGTTAAGAAACATTTACACCGAATTGATTTTTATAATCTAAATCCAAGATAGGTAATTTTATTAAAATAACATCAAGATCCACAAAACCAATATAATTATTTCCCACAATTACAAGAGTCACAAATTCAAGTTTTGCAAGATTCGACATAAGAATGCTATCATGAAAATTAAAAAGTTCTTCAAACATGTAGCACATGAGACGAATGAAAACATAATAATTAAATCATATATAGATTTATGCATGTGTCACATGAACATCTATATAGTTTAACGTGGATAGTATGACAACTTCGGGTGTCAAACTTTGCCAATAATCAAACAAATATTTACATCCTTAATATGACAACTTTGGGTGTCAAAATGTTACTATGACAACTTCAGGTGTCAAAGTGATACTATATTTTTGATGTGACAACTTTAGGTGCCACTAATATGCTTGATGTATTTTGATTATTCATAATTTTTTTTAATCATAAAGAAACGTAGAAAGAGGAGATTATGCATGACAAAGAAAGGTAGAAGAAGAGATTATGCATGTTAAATAAACTTTGTAAAATATCTAACCATGACTTGAATGGTTAATCTTTCAATCTGGATCTTTTTGAGCTTCTTGATCGTCTTAAACTCAAATCTTTTTTAACTTCTTGATCATCACTTAAACTTGTACGATCAAACTTTTAATCTTGGTCACTTAGAGCTTTTCGTGCTGATAACGTGTTGTGAAATGATAACAAAATAAAGCAAAGAAGTAGAGAATTGAAGTATGAAAAAGACAAGATAATAGAGAGAACAAGAGAATATGGAGAAGGGGAGAAATTGTTCTTATTCATCTTATTATCCATAACAAAGGAAGTGGCCTATTTATAGGCACATAGATACATCACCATAAATATAAGGGGATGAACTTAGTACATAGGTATATGTGTATATATGAACCAAGTCATCAATCTTATCCATGTTTTAATTAGATTCATGGACATCCACAACATACATGCATGTATATTCATAACAAATAATAATTTTTTAATGAGTATTTTTTTGTCATTGGACTTTTTTTATTAATTATGAAAAGATTTTGTAAATCTAATATTTAATTTTTTGAAATTATAGAAAGATATTAATAATCAACTATAATTGTAATTAATAATTTACTTTTTATAATTACTTTTAGTTTATAATATATTTAATTTATAGATTTAAAATTTAATTTTCTCTACGTTCATCAGGATCTCTTTTTAAATCTGCATCCAAAAAAAAACTTGTAAAAAGCATATAAAAAATCATAAAAAAAAATTTAATTGAAAGCCGGGCTGTCACATAATCAACTAAAAAACATTGATCTTATTGTAGATTTCCTTGATAAACTACAATACATGAAGAAGATTTAAATCGGCTATATCCTATTTGGCTTTTCTCAATTTCAATTAAAACAAAAGTTGAAGAAAATCCCAATTTATTAGAACTTGATCGTGTGATGATTCAATTTAATAATGTGAAAATATCACATTTTTTTTTCCGCTTTTCTCAATTGTCTAATAAGTCCTATTTTAGCTTTAAATCATCAACTAAAATCCATTGTTTAGATCTTCTACCATTGCTAAACACCAAAATCCCGGTTTATTATGTAGTATGGAAGAAAAATAAGATGGCGATGTGTTTATACCTCAATTTACAATTGAGGGTAAATTGGTCTTCACATAAATGATATTCAGATGTGTGGTTAAGATTTGATTAAAAATCCTGATGAAACTTGGTTTCTGCACCATCCTAGTTCTGATAGAATTAGGAAAATCTTGTAATTAATTAATAAGGGTCGAAAATTATTAAACAAATATTAAATAATAATTATTTTCAGAATAATTATAATTAATTTTCCCTTTAATGCCGCCCCTGACTAAGGAAAGTGACATGAGAGGTCATGAAGAGGCAGTTTCCTTTATTGCTGCTGTCATCTAGGAAGACAAGCAGTAAAAAGGGAAGTTTTACGCCATCATCCCATAGGATGGAAGACATCTTATGGACTCACATAACAAGGCCCAAGTCGTCTCCCATGATGAGGAGAGGCCGCCCTCTCTTAGGAAAATTATTTTCTTCTTCCTGTAGGAAGGAGGCATAGAGCTAAAGTTTGTCAGCAAGAGAAACACCTATCTACGTGAGAAAGACATGAGATTTTCAACCTCACACCTCCTAAACATAGTCGACCAAGTATAACGAAGGAATTGCCTAGCCTTCTCCCTTCCCCCGAGAGGCAAAACTACAACTTTTGCATTTTGTTCAATTAAGGACAAAATGGTAAAATTGATCAATTGAGGAGGTTAGAGGCTGCAATTTCAAAAAGGACGCATACCATGATGATCCTTGAGTCATGTAGATCATCTTGGTAAAATTTCACCTTATTCTGATATCTGTGGAAAAACTTATTCACGATTTTCAGTTAAGGACAGTTTGGGGAGAGAAGCTAATTTCGCCATGAAAACATGATGATTTTTTACTAAGTCTTTTCCTAATATCATATTAGGTTGATTAAGTCATGTTGGTGAAATTTTGGCTTATTCCGACTTCGTTTGCAACTTTTGCATTCTTTTCAGTCAAGGACATGTGGCTTTGTCACCCCAATTTAAGCCATTTTCTTGGCTAAGTATTATTTTTATAATTTAATGAGCTAAATATGACTAAGTAAAGATAATTTCATGGATTTGATGATAAAAGTTCAAGACCTGATGTCCGAAGGCCACTTCTTAGTCAAATTAGTTGATTTCAGCACAAAGGAAGCAACGAAGGCAAACTGAAGTGTGATAGGAAGATGGAGAAATTATCCATCATCCATCAAGAAGGGAAATTGCCATCCTCCATCGAGAGGGAAGATGCCTTGGAGTTCCCTCTTCCTTCCTCCCAGCCGTTGGAAGCAATCAGAAAAAGAAGGAAGCTTCACCTCACCTTCCTAGAAGCTGTCATCTCCTAAGGAGGAGGAATTCGCCTTCTTCAGCAAGTCAAGCCCATTAAATTCAAGGCCTATGCCGCCCCCTATATAAAGGGATCAATCCCAGAGCTTCAAACAGATATCACTGATCTCACAAATCAGCTCCTGCACCTACAGACTTGCTCCACGCAAAAAACCAAGCTCCATGCTTATTTTCTCTCAAAAGCTCCGCGCTTTTTCTCTTGTTCATCACGAGTTCTTACTCGTTCTTCAATATTTTCTTGTTTCAATCATGTTTCCGGACACAAAAACACTCGCTTAGTGTTATTTCCTTGTTTCAATCTTGTCTCCAGACATAAAAACACTGTACATGTGTTTCTCTCTCAGCAATAACAATCCGTTGTTATTTTTCTTTCAAATTCAATTTAGGAGATCTAGCAAACGCTCAGGAAGACATGCTGTTGTGGATCCAATGATTTAAATGCTCCGGTGTGACTTTGATCTAGTCCCCACAAATCGCTCTGATCTTTCAATCTGCTGCTCCGCGCACCAGTTCACGTTTCCACAACCTCTTTGTCAATTTCAGCAAATTGACTGGCACACCGTTATGCTGTCATAAAGTTTTTAACGCGAAAACTCCTCAGGAGATTTTTGGCGCAACAAGATGAAGAGAATCATTCCCTTGCAAAAAGACCCAACACTAATTCAATAATAATGAATTAAGATGTATTTTGAAGAAATATTATAGAACTTAAAAGAAAAAATAGTAAAAAAAAAAGACTGAGAGATAATGTTAAGAGATGGTTGTGGGAGAGGCTTTGGGAGTGTATTCTTGGCTCCCTTTAGGGAGTTAATGGGGGCATTAATTTACCTAATTTTTAATCACATTTTATATACTTTAATTCAATTTTTTGTAACATTTTGAATTTAATAATAATAATTACAATAATCTAAATATTAGTCAGTTTCATTCGATAAATTCTATCTAAATCATATGTTTGATTTTGTAACGTTATTGAATATATGCTTTTCATTAAATGGAATTAATTTAAATCTATAAATTCTATTTAAATCATTATGTTTGATTTTTTAACGTTATAGAATATATATATATATATATATGTTTTTTATTAAATAAATTTAATTTAGGGTATTATTATCAATTATCTGTTATATGCAAATTTTCTCTATAAAGGTGGCTTGAATCTATTTGTAAACTCCTTTCTCTTCTTTTGCTCTTTTTAAAGTTTAATTTCTTCGGCTTCCCTCTCATTTGTTTGTTGCTCCCATTTTTGTAGTATTATGTGGCTTTCCTATTTTTTTTGAAATAGTATTAAATATGTTTATGCCATGGCTTAATTTCCTTTTTTCTAGAAATGTTGAATTACTCTTCAAATTGCTACATATATCTAACTTCTTTTATTGATGGCTTTCAGATATATGGTCCACACAAAAAATGAATTCTTCTTCCTGTTATAGAGGGCGCTCTGAAGAACTACATGCTTGGTACCAATTCATAATGGCACACCTTTTTTTTTTCTATTATAATTTTGTATTTTTAAATAATATATATATATATATATATATCTTAAGTTTGTACCTGTATATCCATGCATGGTGGGTTTCAACATCATGAGACTCAAGAGAACGATTTGGAAATAAAATTGCATTGTCAAAAAAAAAAAATATTATCATCATCATCATCATCATCAAGACATAGCTGTGGCTCTAATAATTTTTTATATATATATTTTTTTTCGCATCATATTAGCTTTTTTTAATAATAAAAATTCAGTACAGTGAAAAGTGTACATGGTTCTTAGTTTCCTCACGTTTGTTTCTCTCTTTTGGTTGCAAGGTCTAGAGAGTTTTGATTTGTGGGATTTGTTGATTAATTGATAATCAATCGGAGAAAAATTAGTGGAGTATACCACCATTACATTTTGAATGAATTACATTACTTCCTTCTTTAACTCTAAATTGAATCAAATGGCAATGGTCAAAAAGGCCTAGAAAACACTTATTTAAGCATGCTTATAGTCTATCTTACTTGAAAGACACAATAGTAGTCTTATTGAACTAAAGCTCTAAGTATCACAAATCTGTCTCACCAAATTATGTATGGCAACCTGACAAGTTACGAGTTAGAAGTCCCCATCCGATCTATTTTACTTTTATTTCTCAAATAAAAGTTTTTGTAGTTGGTGTCATACTATTTCCCATTTATTAGAGTTTTTATCGTTTAATTTAAATATCAAATAAAGATAGAAAGATATATTGCAATATAAGAAAAAACCATCATTTCATGAATTTATAAGACTATAATCATTCTTTTTTTTTTGAAAAATAAGACTATAATCATTCTATTTGAACATGAAATGTATAATACTGCATTTTAATTTTAAAAAAATCAATATTGCATTCATGGGATAAATTTACTTTAAAACCACAATTAATTGTGTTCACGTTCACCTTTGGTAAAAAACCAAAAAGTAGAGTTATCCATCTCAACATTAACCAAAGTTTAGGGCCTTAAAGTAATTTGGTAGGTGGAAAATGACTAAAATGTTTAATAATCTAGTCCCTCATTAACCCAAACATGGGATTAAATAGTAAATTCATAAGGCTGGAGGAAAAAGGAACGGTGAGAAACTAATTGAGGGCTTATAGTAATTTGGTCAATGGAAAAAGACTAAAATATTTAATAATTTAGCCCCTCATTAACCCAAACATGAGATCAAAAAGTAAATTCATTGAAGCAATAATGTTAACATTAATAGTACTTTTTGGTAATTAACCAAGTAAGAAAAGACAGAAAAGGACAAAAAAAAGTTCAAAACGAGCCTCCTCATTGATCCTCAAAAGGGGCGTTTAGTAATTTCACTGGGTGTTTCAAATAATATGTAACAAGTGGATCGGCCCGCGCTAGCGCTTCGGGCGTTCAGAAATCTACTTCTTTATACAATTTTCTGTTCGAATTAAATTGTTTGATATGTAGGAAAGTTTGAAAGTACTATGATTTTAAATGTGTTGCATCTTTAAAAGGCTATACTATTAATTTTTAGCCTATACCCTAAAGTTAGCAATAAATAGTAAATATTAGTTTGTACATGGACAGGTGCAATAACTTCAATTTTGTTTCCTCCTCTAAAGTGTGTAGCACTTAAACAAAAAACTAAGTTTACTCTCTTCTTCATATGGACATGAAATGCCTGAAGAGAGGTTACAATTCTAGTATTCATTAGCAAAAGTAGAGATAAGGGGGATATGATTTATTATAACATTTGTCAAAGGAAAGAATAATTACAAAAAGGGGCTCAATGGTAAGAACTGGCTAGAAACTAACCTAGGGCCTTCTTAGTAATTTGGCAAGTGAGAAAAGACAGAAAAGGACAAAAAAAGTTCAAATAGAGCCTCCTTATATCCTCAAAAGGGGCCTTTGGTAAATTCCCTGGGTCTTTCAAATAACATTTAGTATATATATGTAGTGTATTAATCGAGGCAAAAACAACCCTATTTTTATGGCTATTTTATTATGTTTTTGGATCAATTTATGCTTAAATATATGTTATTTTGTTAATATTTGTGATTTGAGTCTTTATGAGATGTGAAATTGATAATTTGATAATTTTCACTACTTTTGGAGCTATTTTTATGACTTTTTACACAGATTTGAGCAAAGCAATTTTGAGCATAGATTTGGAGATTCGAAGTTCGTGTTTGAAGACCATTTGAAGATAAATTGGAGACTTGAAGACCATTGAAGATTTATTTCAAGAAGCAAGGAGTGAAGATTGGAGCTTTAATTGAAGACAAGTCATGGATAAATTCTCAAGCTTTGGTATTTATGGATAATTTATGTGGGAAAATACTCAGCCCATATAAAATATTAATTGGAATTAAAATCCCAATTAATGACTCCTAAATCCAAGGAAATACCAAAATCCCGTAGATTCCCGATTCTAGTCCTAACAGGATTAGGATTCAGGCGCAATTTTGGTAGAAAATTCATAACTTTCTGCTCAGACCTCCGTTTGAAGCCCATGAGTACTCGTTGGAAAGCTGACTCCGAGATCTACAACTTTCTTTTGAAGTCCAAGACCCAGTTCTGCTGTTTTCAAGTCCAAAAATGACGTCGAAGTCACTGCACGAATTCAGCAAAATTTCAGGATCCTACTTTAACTTGGATTCTACTCTAGGATGACTTTTAATCCAACTTGGAGTCCAAGTTAGACCCTTAAACCGTCCTAGACTCCTTTCCAAGTTAGGATTGGAATTTCTAGGGTTATTTCCACTATAAATAGCCACCTTAGGTCTAGGTTTTTGATGTATGTAGATCTAGAGATTTTATTTTGAAGAATTGTTGAAGATTTGGAGGAGTTTAGCCCTA
>AWUE01018550.1:0-52186 GCA_001974825.2 Corchorus olitorius | reverse complement strand
TTCTATCTGTGCCATTGAATGCCATCGAAGTTTGTTCTGAGCAAGTTCAATCACTTCACCATGAAGATGAACTTGAATTGATACTTACAAGGAGCCTAGAAGAAGAAGAAATCAAGGAAGCAGAAGTCCTGACGCTTGAAGAGGTAGCAGAAAGGAAGACATGTAGTGAAGCAAATCAGCTCGATCCACTTCAAAAGATGGAGGTAAACAAGAATGATGGAAGCATGTTAACTTGGTAGAGACTACACAAAGACATCAAGAGCCAAAGATTGAAGCGACACTGTCATGGGAAAAACCTATCCATTCTGAAACAAACTCCTTTCAATTTCTCTTCAATGATGATGATGATGAGCCATGCAACGTATGCATTCCTGCTTTACCAAAAGAGGTTTTCAAGATTGAGCAAGAAGAACCAGAAGTACCGAAAGAAGATATCAAGATGGACATCCCTACACCTTCTCCTCCAAGATTTGCCAAAGAAGAGCCACCAGATGATGAGCAACTCGGACATCTCAAGCTAAAAGACACAATCGTGCTGAATTCTGTTGACAACCAGCTTTTGGAACATGAAGATCAAGATTCTTGGGAATCAACAAACTTCTTGAGTCTGAATGCTTTGAAGATATCAAAAACGCGGAAAGGATATCTATGGATAAATTCTTTCTGGAGGACAAGAAGATTTGCCAAGACGAGGACACTTTCCCAAGGCACGAAGATAGTAATGCCAATCAAGAATGCCGAAAGCACCCATTGCATCAACCAATCACGGCAGCAAAGATGGCATTGTCATTCCTAGCTATTCATGGAGTCGCCCTCAACAAAAGTTGTTAAAGAATTTTTCCATTTAATTGGAAGGAAAAAAAAATTAGGAGCCAAGCATCAAGCTCGGACCATGTATGACCACGCATGGCCGGCTCTAGCTCGATGGCACCCGGACATGACCAGGCCACAACCCGGTCATGACTTGGCCATGCCCCGTGAGGACCAGCCAGCAAGCAGGCCAAGGCTCGGACCACACCGAGCCATGCGGAGACCCAGCACTGGATAGCACCAGGCCATCCGCGCAGCCCACGCGCCAGCTAGGAGGCATCATCCGAGCCTCGACCAGCCATGCCGAGGCCATGGCCCGGGCAAGCATCAGCATCAGCAGTCTAGCCCGCGCACCAGCACGCGGCATCGCCAGTCCAGCCCGCGCGCCAAGCAGCAGGCCACTGCCCTGTCCAGCCCGCGCACAAGGCAATTGCCTTGGTGTCGCGGCACCTTCCTCCTCTCATGTGCGCTCCTCTTCCAATTAGGATTTTGACTCCTAATTGATTTGGATGATGACCACCCTTTTCTAATTAGGTAATGGACTCCTAATCCTGGTATGATTCTTACTTTTTACTCTAATTAAAATCTCTTAGGAATAGGATTTGATCACTATATTAGTGATCAAATTACTAGCTTAAGAGATGATTTTAATAATATAATTGGGAATTTGGATGACCTCTTCAATTTATTGGAGAAGGCTATTCATAAACCAATTTAGGTTTAGATTTAAATTTCTTGTTTTTAGATTTATTTTTATGTATCTTAGGATTAGTTATTTATGCTTTAATTTTCAATTTCCTTTATTTTATGTCCTTAATTTTCAAGTTTCATTAATAAACTATCTAGTTTAATTTTTCCTATCACCTTAATTTTCTATTGTCTTTTATGATTGAGTAATTATCTTCATCGAGGCCGCCCAGGTATGTTTTCCTGAACCTTAACTCTTTATTTTTGGTAAGATATTATTGCATGAATTGTTTGCTTTTACATTGAGGACAATGTGAATTTTAAGTGTGGGGGGGTGATTACTTGATAGGTTTAGGTTTATTGCTTGAATAATTGAGTCATATGCTATTTATTTGTATGAGAACTTAGGATAGAAAATTGTTTGTTTTGGATTGTTTTTGATTGATCATATATTATTCCCCAATTTTTCAAATTGATTTGCGACAAAAATTTTTAAAATTGATGCTAAAATTTTGATTTTCTCAAAACCTTTTGAATTTTTCATGCATAAATTGATTGATTGATTTGATTATGATTGATGAATGCTTAGAATTTTAATAATGTTTGATTTATTGATTGAGTTATAGCATGTTGTTTGATTTCTTAGAATTAGGTATAATTGAAGTTTGTGATATGATCTTATTTATTAATTGCTTCTATGATTATATATTTCTAGAACTTGTGTTCAATCTTGATTAAAGTTATGATTGAGAAAGTATGTTATTGCTATATGTCGAGAATAAGTGTGGGGGACTACTTATAAAAAGGGTAATTAAAAATTTTGTTTTCATAAAAAAGTGCTCTCATGACAAGAGGAGGAGGTATTTCTGCATATAAAAAAAATCCATTGTTGTCACTCTTTTCTTAAACAAAAGGAGTTAGTAACCCTTGGAAAGAGGATAAGAGGCATGGAATTGCAGAAATATTGTCCCTCTGAAAAAAATAAAAAAGGAGTCCTTCTAGAGTGCTAGTAGCCTCAAAAGGGAGTTAGTAACCCCTAAATCATGAACACTTCGAGGTTAGTAACCTCAATTTTCTAAAAATAATTACCCTTGAAAATCTATTATAACCCACAATGACCCTTGATGTATATCTATGGCACTACAATCTTTTGAGTAATGGAGAAAGAGAGGAAAACATAAGCCTATAGAAAGAAGTAGTTATAGAAAGTGAAAAATAGTAAGTGATTAAAACTACTTTGATTATGGCTACTTAAGAATGATGATACTTGTTATGTCTTGATTTTTGAATTTAGTATTATTATTATTCTTTGTTATTTCGATTTCATGATTGAATTGATTCTTTGATGAGTGTGTGAGTTCAAATTGATCTTTAGAAAAATTGATTTTTAATTAACTAACACATTGATTTGCTAAGGGACTAGCAAAGTTCAAGTGTGGGGGAAAATATGATCGAGCCAAAAACAACCCTATTTTTATGGCTATTTTATTATGTTTTTGGATCAATTTATACTTAAATATATGTTATTTTGTTAATATTTGTGATTTGAGTCTTTATGAAATGTGAAATTGATAATTTGATAATTTTCACTACTTTTGGAGCTATTTTTATGACTTTTTACACAGATTTGAGCAAAGCAATTTTGAGCATAGATTTGGAGATTCGAAGTTCGTGTTTGAAGACCATTTGAAGATAAATTGGAGACTTGAAGACCATTGAAGCTTTATTTTAAGAAGCAAGGATTGAAGATTGGAACTTTAATTGAAGACAAGTCATGGATAAATTCTCAAGCTTTGGTATTTATGGATAATTTATGTGGGAAAATACTCAGCCCATATAAAATATTAATTGGAATTAAAATCACAATTAATGACTCCTAAATCCAAGGAAATACCAAAATCCCGTAGATTCCCGATTCTAGTCCTAACAGGATTAGGATTCAGGCGCAGTTTTGGTAGAAAATTCATAACTTTCTGCTCAGACCTCCGTTTTTAGCCCATAAGTACTCGTTGGAAAGCTGACTCCGAGATCTACAACTTTCTTTTGAAGTCCAAGACCCAGTTCTGCCGGTTTTAAGTCCAAAAATGACGTCGACGTCACTGCACGAATTCAGCAAAATTTCAGGATCCTACTTCAACTTGTATTCTATTCTAGGATGACTTTTAATCCAACTTGGAGTCCAAGTTAGACCCTTAAACCGTCCTAGACTCCTTTCCAAGGTAGGATTGGAATTCCTAGGGTTATTTCCACTATAAATAGCCACCTTAGGTCTAGGTTTTTGATGTATGTAGATCTAGAGATTTTATTTTGAAGAATTGTTGAAGATTTGGAGGAGTTTTGCTCTAGGAGCCGCCGGCCCCTCTACTTCCCATCCTTAGATAACTTTTTCTTCTTCTCTTTGGATGCTCACTCAATTCATGAGTGAGTAATCCTTTTATTTTCTCCAATGTAGAATTTAATTGATCTCTTGACTTATATCATGGTGAGATTTTGTGCTTTTATATGAAAATTAATTGGGTATTTCTTAATATCTCTGCATAAATTCTATGTTGCTTGTTTTGATAGATTGAAGCTAGCACTTTCTTGATAAATTAAGTAGCATTAGCTAAATTAAATATTGAAGGATCTTCGGATTTAGTTGTTTGGTAGCAATTGGAAGCGAAGGATCTTCCTTCCAAGGGATTTAAGAATCTTTGACCAATTTTTAATTGTCCATTGTGCTTGTAAATTACTAGATCTTAATGCTTTAATCTTGAGTAATTATCACACTGGATCAAGAGGTAATTATTTAAAGAGTAAAAGGGATAATTCACACTGGATCAAGAGTTTTATCTAATTAAGGTAATTTAGGATTAAATTCCAAGCAAGCTATCCATTGTTTTCATAATCTTTAGATATCAATGATCCATGGTATTGTTGTCAAGAGGGATATTAATTCTATGTTGGAGGTTTCTTTTAATTATTTTCTCAATTTATTCTCTACTTTCTGATTAATTGTTTTCTTTAATTTTCTTGATTGCTTTCTTAGATAGTTTTAATTATTAGTTTGATTTGATTTAATTCTACTTTCAAAATCTTCTTTATTTTATTTGTTTGTTTTAAGAAAAAGAATAATAACCTTTCTTTCTGTGGGTTCGACCCCTACTTGCCCTAACTATCTTTAGTTAGTAATTGTTGGGATTTTTATTTTTATGATTTGCTGACGACCGATCATGTATATATTTTTAAATGTAATTACACATGTATGAAAAACCCCCAGCGAACCACGAGCCATGTTAATGTTTTTATATAATTATTCAATTCATTGTGGCACAAATGAGTTAATTTTTGTTTGTGCATTAAATCAAAATTTGGATGATAATCAATTGAGCCTTTAACAAAATTAATTGTTGGGATGTGTACAAAAAATGAGTTTATGGCTCATTGTGCAATGCCTTTGTAAATGAGTTAATGCTCACAATAAACAAGATTTAAATACTAAAGGGTTACAACAATTTAACCATAAATACACAATAAATTAAAGTTGATTCATTGTGCAATTCTTTTATATGATGAACATTTACATCAGAGCCTATACACAGACACAGATATATATATTGAAATCCACCCTCCTCAACTGACCCCATTGGAAGCAATAATTTTTTTTGTTGTTATTCAATTTCTTTACTCTTAGTTTTTTCACTCCTATTGTCCTCTTTGCTTACAATAGTTTCTTCTCATTCACATCAATGGGAGCTATGATAGACACCAATGTTAATAAAAGAGGCAAACCTTTTATCTACAAGATAAATGACACCAACTACCACAAAATGGGTTCACTACTGTCTGGAACTAATGGAAAAGTGAAATTTACACAACTCTATTTTTTTGACACTAAAAATGAAGTGAAGAATAGGCTAAGATGCTTGGGAGGTGTATCTACTTCTGAAGGTTCCAAAGAATAAGTTGTGCATGATTTGATGAAGATGTTTGATGACTACAATGCAATTGCAAAAGCTTTTAGAAGAGCAAGAGATCGATTTCGAGAAGAAAAACCCATTCAGATACATATCCAATTTATTGAAGATAGATCAATTAACTTGAAAGAATATAAATGACCATCTGATTGTGAAATTGCTGCACTGATTGTGGGAGATTTTGGACATAGTAAAAATGTCAAAGATATCATTGTTGACAGCAAAAGCATCAGACTTCAAAGAATATCAGAGCTACAACCATTGAACATGTCAATGCAGTATCCTATATTATTCCCATATGGAGATGATGGATACTATGACTCTATTCAATATGTTAAGACTGAGGGCAAGAGAAAGACAACACGACAATTCCTAACTCAGAGAATTATGCATACTTACTCCAACAAAGAACTGGTTCGTAAACTTTTCTGTTACGAAGAAGACTATTTCAACAATTTTGTGTGGACTACTACATTGCAATCGAATCTAAAAGTTAGCTACTCACACGACCCGCGCATCGCGCCGGATGATACCTAGTTGTGAAAAAAACCTGGGATTGAATGGTCTTTATTCTTTTTTTTACCAGGCTAACAATACATTCTAAGATCTAATTAAATCTAAACTTGTTTTATGTTTTCTTTCTGTTCCTTTCCTTGCTTGTGAAGGTTGAAATAAGTATGATGGAACCACTTGGAGGTTCGATGATTGTAAGGCTATGGAGGCAAGACCTTTCTCCAAATGTGATGGAATAAAAGGATCGTTGGTCTTTTTTGTATTTTTTCTTTTTCTATCCTGTATTTTCCCTTCTTTTTACTGTAGAAGAGTAAATGTTAAGGTGATTGACAGAGAAGCAAAAGAGAGAAAAGAACTCTATTGTTTTCTGGTTGTTACAAAGGTTAAATACAACATATGAGTTTGAGTGCGAGTGAAATACATCAGCTAAGTAAATAACATATATACATTTGAAATACAAAATATTAACTTAACAGATTGTTAGTTGGAATTGATTTGAATAAGAGATAAGTTAACACTTATCTCTTACTCGCCCCCTCAAGATGGTAAACATACACCGGAAAATAGTCAACAATATCTCTGTTGGTGTAGAGAAAAAGTGATGAATCTGATCTGGACTGGAGAAATCCATACTGAATTAAAAAGGAGCTTAAGGCATTGTACCATGCCCTTGGTGCCTGCTTCAATCCGTAGATAGCTTTTTGGAGCTTAAAAACATAATCAAGATGAGTTGCCTCAATGAACCCTGGTGGTTGTTTCATGTTAACATCCTCTAACAAAGAGCCATGTGGCATTGTTGACATCCAATTACAGTAATGGCCAATTGGATTAAATAGCCAGAGAGAGGACAATTCTGATAGTTGTCGACTTCACTACAGGACTAAAAGTCTCTGTAAAATCAATTCCCGGTCTTTGATGGAAACCTTTGGCCACCAATCTTGCCTTATACTTGGATATGGAATTATCTGATTGCATTTGATCCGATAAACCCACTTGTAGCCGACAAGATTTTGAGAGGAAGAAGGTGGTACTAGTTGCCATGTGCCGTTTCGAATAAGAGCATTGACTTCATCTGACATAGCAGCACGCCAGTTGGCATCTTTTACTGCCTTTGACACACATGTAGGTTTGGATTCATCCTCAAAAGCAGAATGCTTGGTTGCCATAAAATACTTAGGATTCGGCTTCACAATATTGTTCTTGGAGCTTGTCACCATTGAGTGAGCATTTGTTTTTTAATTTACAGTTGAAATCAAGTGTTGTTGAGTATTAGTTGTTCCAACACATTTAGTTAGAGTACTTACTGGTTCTGGAGGAGAAGCAAGATCTGCAGTGGAAGCTGGAGTTGAAGTGGATGTCGTGGTTGTAGGATTAGAAGATTCCTGTAAAACTATAAGACTTGGACTTGACAAGAAATTGTTTGCAGGTGATTGAAACTCTCAAGATAAGGATGCAGAATGTTGTTGATAAGGACAAGAATTTTCAACAAAAACTACATGTCTTGAAACGTATAGTTTAGAAGTTTCAATATCAAGACAAAGAAAAGCACTTTTGTTAACTGAATAACCGAGGAAAAGGCATGGTTTGGACCTTAGTTCAAACTTGTTACTGTTGAAAGGCCAAAGACAGGGATAACATAAGCACCTGAATACCCTTAATTTGGTGTAATTGGGATATGTTTTGAACAAGATTTGAAAGGGATAGCGGAAGTCTAAGGTGGATGTGGGCATCCGATTGATAAGGTAAGCTGCAGTTTGATAGGCATAGCTCAAAAATTTCAAGGGTAACGAGGCTTGATGCAATAGAGTCAAGCCTGTTTCAACCAAGTGTCGGTGTCGTCTTTCTGCAAAACTATTATGTTCAGAAGTATGGGGAGGTGTTTGCAAGTAAGAAATGACATGAGGTTCAATAAATTTCTTTAATTTTTCATACTCACCACCCCCATTAGAATATAGAGTTATAATGGAAGTTGAAAAAAATTTCTCAACCACTGCCTTAAATTTAGGAAACAACAAATAAAGATCAGGCCTCTTTTTGTACACTAAATGTAGCTAAATCTACATCTAAACCTCATGGTTTGTACACTCCTTTGCCTATTCCTCATGAACCATGGACTCATATTACCATGGATTTTGTGTTAGGTTTACCTCATTCTAGGAGAGGTAAAGATTCTATCTTTGTGGTTGTTGATAGGTTTTCTAAGATGGCACACTTTATTGCATGCACTAAAACTGATGATGCCATTAATGTAGCTAATTTGTTCTTTAAATAGATTGTTAGACTACATGGAATGCCTAGGACAATTGTGAGTGATAGAGATGCTAAGTTCTTAAGTCACTTTTGGAGAACTTTGTGGGCTAAGTTAGGTACTAAGTTGTTATTTTCAACTACTTAGCATCCTCAAACTGATGGTCAAACTGAAGTAGTTAATAGGACTTTGTCTACCTTACTTAGAGCATTGATTAAAAAGAACTTAAGAACATGGGAAGATTGTTTGCCTCATGTTGAATTTGCATACAATAGAAGCATACATAGTACAACTGGATTTTCACCTTTTGAATGTGTGTATGGCTTTAATCCTTGAACCCCATTGGATTTGTTGAGTTTACCTTTGAGTGTGCAAGTTGACATTGATGGGCAATGCAAGGCAGATTTTGTTAGGGATCTTCATGCAAAGGTTAGAGCTCAAATTGAGAAGAAAACACAACACTACATGAAGAATGCTAACAAGGGGCGCAAAGAGGTCATCTTTGAACCCGGAGATTGGGTTTGGTTGCATCTAAGGAAGGAAAGGTTCCCTGAGAAGAGGAAGTCTAAGCTTTTACCCCGTGGAGATGGTCCATTCCAAGTTCTGGAGAGGATTAACAACAATGCATACAAGCTAGATCTTCCTAGTGAATATGGTAATGTAAGTGCTACTTTTAATGTCTCGGACTTATCCTTGTTTGATAATGATGCAGATTTGAGGACAAATCCTTTTCAAGGGAGAGGGGATGATGCGCCAAGGACTCATCATGGTCTTGAAGAGCTCAATGGAGATCATGGAGAGGATGAGCACATGCGGCAAGGAGGCTTGAAGAAGCTTGAAGATGCTAGGAGATCATTGGAACAAGTTCCAAGCTCATTGGAGCAAGTTCCATGCTCATTGGAGAAGGTGCCAAGCTCATTGGAGAAGGTTCCAAGCTCATTGGAGAAGATTTCAAGCTCATTGGAATTGCCTAAGATGCCATTTGATCCATTGAAGATGCCATTAGGCCCAATGACAAGAGCAAGAGCTAAAAGGTTCAAAGAAGCATTATTGGCCCTCATTAGAGTTCATCTTGACGAGTTCAAGGCCATTGGAGATCATTTGAAGCCCATTGGAGATCATCACCAAAGGAATATTCCCATCGATTCCAAGTTATGTGCTCTACTTGAAATCGATGAGTATTAGGCCATTGGAGTTGTAATTTGGCCATTGTGGGCTTTATTCTATTTTAATTAGCTATTTATTTTGTTTAGATGACATTGGGTTGGGTCTTGTTTGACTAAGTCCAATCCTTGTTTTAATAGGACTTGTTATTTTCCTTTTCCTAGTAGAATAAGGAGTAGGATCTTTCCTAGCTCCTTCTTAGCCTTTTTCCTTTACCCTTAGGGCTTAGGATTTTAGATCAGAGCCGCCCCCCCTTATTGCCTATATAAAGGCACCAACCCCTCTTGTAAACATAAGTTGAGTTGATTAATAAAATTGAGGTTTTTACCCAAAATGATTATCTTAGCTTCTTTGTTCTAGTTTGAACAAAACTTAGGGTTCTTCAATCTTGTAGAGTCCTAGCAAACAATTAAGTTGTGATACTTGATTGCTTGTGAATCTTGTGATCTTAGGTGTTCAATTGTAGGTCTAATTGGAGGTCTAAGGCCGACGAAAGAAGAGGATTGCTTGGGTGAGATTGTCGACATACACATCTAGAGTTGAAAGTTGTTCAAGTTGATTCTTGGCGGGTCACAAGGGTGGATTTGAATCTTTACACAACTAGATTCGTATCAGTACCCAGGGCTGGGTGTCCTCAGAAATTAATTTTCACAAGCTTTTCTTCTTTTTGCTACACAATCGCGTCCAATATGATCGTTACTTCCGAGGGCAAGCTTCAAGACCCCATCTTCGGATTATTTCTCCAATTTCTTAACGAAACCGCTTAATTTGTCTAGTTCCCTAATCATTATCTCCAAAAGTACCTATAAGACAAAAACAAAGCAATTAAGTACTAATTCAAAGGATAGGCACTTGAAAATAATCAAATTAAGCATAAAGAATTAAGGTAAATAAGTGCCTATCAAATTCCCCCACACTTAAACCTTGCTGGTCCCTTAGCAAGCTAACTAGATAAAACACTAAAAACTAAAACTAAAACAAGTATTGATTCCACTTTCGTAGGTGTACGGCGGCACTTAGCACGTGACGCAAGCCTTTAAATCTTTAATCGAAGACATTAAAGGAGGAGTTATAGTCTCCTGAGGGTTTACTTAACTAGAATGACACCCACAAACATTTAGGATATAGACATTAGAGAGATCTTTCTAGTGTTTTGAAAAAGATTTACACACACAAAGGTAGCAAAAACAATATGTTCAAAGTCATTCAAGTAAGTCTCAATATCATCCAAACAATTCAAAACAGTTTTCCAATCAATGTCTAAGCACTTTCAAATCTCAATCTAGAAGCAACAAGTTAATAAGCATTCCATCATCGTAGACCAATGAACATTCAAGTGCATATTCAACCAAAATTTGTATTTCCATCCTATCAATGAGACAAAATAATAACCACCAAAGATATGAAATAAGCTCATGGGTGAAAACAAGTCTTAAATTTTTGAGGCTACTAGCCCATCAATGAGTTCTTTAATTTTGCATCACATCCTCCACTACTGCCTTTTAAATGATTTGCATAATTGCTTGGCACTTTTAAACTTATTTGCACACTTCTGTTTTTGGTGTTTTTTTTTCTAGAGAGACAATACTTCCTCACTTCTATACCATGCCTCTTATCCTCTTTTTCTTACCTTATTACTCCGTTTTTCAGAGTGACAACTATGGTAAGATCAGAAGTATCTCTTTTCCTCTATACAACTCAATATACATCCCCCCACACTACTCTTGTGAATCACTTTAAAGCTCAAAGGGGTCTTTGTTTGCTTTCTTTTGACTCAGGTAGAATGGAATACAAGTTCAGGGAATAAAATCACTTGAAAATCTATTTATCATACTAAAAATCACTTATCACTTGCTAAATTTTGAAAGAGAAAAGCCTTTACTCAGAATCTTTTGTAAAAGATTTCTCATCACTTGTCCATCTCATCAACAAACTCAAAATAACTATTGAAAACATTGTAAAAGCTTTTCATTCATGCAAATACTAATCCAAAACAGTTCGAAAAATGATCTCCATGTCTTGACTCTTGGATCTAAAACTAATAGATCACCCCCCCCCCCCCCCACACTTAAGTTACACATTGTCCTCAATGTGTGCTTAGAATGAATGCTAAAAAAAAAAACAATGAATGAAAAGCACATATTGAAACAATGCATACATATGGGTGGTTAAACATTCATGAAACTGCAGCAACATAATCAAAACATATGCAAAACAAGCATTAAGCATTAGAACATTCGTCGACTAAAACAACATCCTTAATCAACTAAAGTTCATTTATTTATTCAAATCATGTTTAGCATACAATAATCAAAAGATCAAACTTGCATAAAAGAAAGTAATCTCTAGATCCTTTACACTACATGATATGCAAAATAAAAAAAAAAATCAAAAACTAAGAAAATAGAACTATATGCAATCCTAATTCAAACAAAACAAGTCATGGCAATAGCAATTTTTAATGAAACAAGAAAGAGTGATAGAAAGGCTTATCGATTTGGCGAGCTCATCCAGACAATGTGCAATCCTCCTCAATCCATTGCATCTTTGACAAGCGTCTGACGGCGTTGATCCACGTGAAAAAAAAGGAGAGGCGTCGTGGGAGTCCAAAAATGAAAAATAGTGTAACTGGGGTCACCCACTCGCGGTTGGGGTCACCCGGTGCTGGGTAACCTCAGACTCCCTTTTCGAATCTCAACACTTTCTGATGCTGCCTGCCCCTGGGCGAGGGGTCACCCGGCCGCGAGTAGGGTATCTTAGTATTTAAGCTTCTGGGGTCACCCAGGGCTGGGTAGGGGGGTACCCGGGGCTTGGTAGCCTCAGATTTTGCTTGTCAACGCTTTCTGATTCTTTTTTGCTAAATGTTGGACACCATGATTTGAATCACTAATATGCGATAGAAAACAAGAAAAACTAAAAACAAAAATAGAAAATAAATTTAAAAAAAATAAAAGTGAAACATTTATAAAACAACAAGAAATTAAAAAGAATTAGAGATTGGGTTGCCTCCCAACAAGCGCCTTTCTTTAATGTCTTTGGCTAGACCTTTCCATTCTCTATTCCTCAAGGAGGATTTTTCCACCTTAAAGCAAAAAGCAAATATGAATAAAATTCAACAATTTGCAAATATAAGAATAAAATAAAATTAAAGAGATATGGAAGAAGTCACCAATTTTGCTTAAAGGAACTCCATGAATGGCTAGTAAAGCCAATGCCCTTGTTGTTGCCGTGGTGGATTTGTGCAAGATCTTCTTCGAGTGAAAGAAATTGCCTTTAGACTCCTGTTCCGTTCTCAGCATCTTGACAACTTTAGGAAACTTGCAAGCATTATTATTCTTAAAGAATGGCTCCATTGTCACCCATTCGTCATAGGAATCACCATTGATGCATCCAAACTCCAAAAACTTCTCAATCCCTAGGAAATCATGATTCTCACATCTTAAAGTCTCAATTGGAGGAGATTTATCAACCATATTGGCTTCGGATGCAGAATTTTCACTTAAATTTGGCTTGGAAAGGAGTTGAGGCTGATCTGCTAAAGAAGTTATCTCGTCAAGTTCATCTTGGCAAGTTGTTGTTTCGACCTCTATGAAGGTCGAGTTCGAACTCTCTAGGGGTTGAATCAGCAGGTTTTCTGAATTCTCTTCTTTGTCAGCTTCATTCTCACCTTGGTTCACTTCCCATGCTTCATTTTCTTCTTCCTCAAGGGCATTGAGGTAAGCTTCGGACCTTCCTAAGGAAGCAACAATTTGTTCCACTTGATGTCCTAGATCTTGTATTTCTTGTGCATGCCGTGATAGTTTTTGTTTAATTAACAACTGTCCTTTTTCAAGTAACAATTGTCCCTCAAAAAGCTTTTCCATGAAAGCCACCAAGTGTGCAGGAATTTGTTGTTCTTCCAATTGGTGATAGCTTGCGTATGGCTCATAGTAGGAACTATGAAATTCTTGATCTCCATGCTGCTCATATGGTGGATAATCTTCATAACCTGAATTGTAAGAACAATGGTTGTAATAAGGGTCATAGTAAGAAAATCCATTATAAGAACTGAACTGCTCCATAATAAAGAAAATAAAATTTTAAGTTCAAGGAACGAGGAAACCAAAATTTGCCAATAATCCTTCAAGCCTTGTATGAAGGGGTGACTTGTATAGCAGCACCCAATGCCTAAACCTGCAAAGTTATAAAAAGAACACAAAAACAAAAACACAAAAATAAAGTAAAGTAGTAAGACAAACAAAGTCCCCGGCAACGACGCCAAAATTTGATGGGTGTCGTTTACCACAAAAAATAAATTACTGAACCTTCCTATAGACAGGGTAAGTTCAGGTCGATCCCACATAGAGTTGTGTAAACTACTTTACTCTAACTAATCCTAAAGCTAACAATTTTGGGGGTTTTGTGAATTAAGTGAACGATTAAAAGAAATAAAGAAGAAAATAATAAAATTAAGCAACAAGATAAATAAATACTCCAATCCCAAGCATCGACTATTCAGGTTGATCTGATCATTAAAACAAAAGATATTAACATATTCATCAAGATAGAAGGCGTAGATTGACAACAAATGCTAATCAATCCCATGAATTCACCACAATACTAATTAAAGCGAACGCTATTAACTAGCCTAATTGAGGTCCTAACCCTATGGCAAACGCACAAAGAATTCAAGGTTCAATAGCATTAAGCATAATAAATTATTGCCTACACAAATAACACTCCCCAAACGGGCAAGCATTCAATTTGCATTCATGATTTCCTAGTGATTCCCAGTTACCCTTCAATAACTCCCAATCAACTAGTTGCTACCATGTGAAACCTAACCAAACGATATAGAATTCAAACTAGCAATAGATTTATAATCCTAATTAATAAGTTGATCACCCAAATTAACAAGAATTATAAATACATAAAGAATAAATCTGAAATCATAAAATACCAAGATAAATAATCAAATTAAAAACATAAATCTCTCAAATCACCCTAAAAGTAAGCATGGAATTGGAGAGAAAAACTTATCTCATAATTGATGAAAACTAGAAACAAGAAAAGTAGAAGAGAGAAGAATAAAAGATTGTAGATTTGTTTATAAAGGCTCCCTTTATATAGGGGCTAAAACCTAATCCTAAAAAAACTAGGAAATAAATAAATAATTAATAAGTATATTTAAAATCCTAAAAAGACTAGGAAAATAGCTAACTATGGTCTAGATTTGGTCTAAGAGTTGTGGGATCAGTTTTGATGATGAGATCTTGGAGAAAAAGCCCATTTGAAGTAGGAAATCTGAGTTAGAAATCGCAACTTCCGAAACTCACCCGCTCCCGGGTAGGGGTACCCGGGGCTGGGTGACCTCAGGCTTCAAATAACAAACAGGCGCATAATTCCTGAGGCTACCCGCCCTCGGGTAGGGTTACCCGGGGCTGGCTGTCCTCAGAAATTAATTTTCACAAGCTTTTCTTCTTTTTGCTACACAATCGCGTCCAATATGATCGTTACTTCCGAGGGCAAGCTTCAAGACCCGATCTTCGGATTATTTCTCCAATTTCTTAACAAAACCGCTTGATTTGTCTAGTTCCATAATCATTATCTCCAAAAGTACCTACAAGACAAAAACAAAGCAATTAAGTACTAATTCAAAGGATAGGCACTTGAAAATCATCAAATTAAGCATAAAGAATTAAGGTAAATAAGTGCCTATCACTCAACTTCCATTAATCTGGTCCTTCATTAGGTAGCAACCTTCGACCAAAGCTATTTGGCATGTTATGAAATGTTAAAGTTTGAAGGCTCTTCAAATTTCAAATACTCCATGGCAACTCCTCTAAGTTTGGACTTGGACCGATTGATAAACTTTCAAGGCAAGGCAAGGCAAGGCAAGGCAAGGCAATGCTCCTTCATCTATTATCAACTTAGTCAATCCAGTCAACAAACGAAGTGATATAGTTCCTTGAGTTTCTGAAAGTATCCCTTTTCAAAGTGCAGTTCATCTCCTTCATATCCGTTGGTGAGCTGAAACTTGAGTAAGTTTGGCAGAATTCCAAGGATTTTAAGAGAATCATCACATATTCTTGAGCAGTGTAAGCAATTTCTAACTAAGTTGTTCAACTTAGAAATCCAATTTGGCAACCTTGTCAATCGCCCTCGTAGGCAGTCTTTGAAGGGAAATGGGAGGATAAGACATTGATTGCAATTGAAGAAACTCATCATCTTTTATTGAGGTTATACTCAATGATTCAAGGTGTTGCATCTCTTGTATAGCAGCACATAATGTCACCCCATGCTTTGGCTTCAACACATAAGGCAGATCAAGGTAACTGAAAGAAAGTATCTTCCTTATATATGTAAGATGGGGATTGGTTTCAAACTCGGCATTGAGGCTATTATTCAAGCTTTCCCATTGTAATACATTTTTGCATTTGGTTGATAAAAGGCCTCCAATGGTTACAATAGCAAGTGGCAACCCTTGACATTTTCTCACAATATCGACAGATAAATCCTTAAATTCAACAGGGCAATGCTTTTCTTCATACTCTTAGGTTGGGTTTGGTTGATAGGAACGTAACATTCCCATAGAAATGTTAGTATGGGACATTTTTCTTGAACAAAAAATGAAAAAAATATTCCCATAAATAATATGGTCATGACCACATAGTTGTGCAAAACTCATGCTTCGGACCATCCTCTCCAACCTAGGAATCTGTTTTCCAAGACAATATCTATTACTACCAAAGTTTAAACATCATGATTCATGCCAATATTTCATGTTACAACATAAAATTATATATATTTGATTTTTCTCTCTGGTTCATTTCAATTGCACACAAATTTCTAAATGTGAGAAGAAATGAGAGAGATAGATCATGCCTGAATAAGCTGCATAGTTGACACTTCAGTGTCCTGATCAGCTACTTTCTTCTTGTTCTTTCCATTAACCGGCGGAGCTGCTAATACTAAATCCTTTGCCTCTTTCACATGTTTCCAGGGAACATGGTTGTATATATAAACAGTTTTAATTGATACTGTGAAAGTAATATACCCAACTAAAAACCCAAGCTTGAAAGGAGTAGTTAATATCAAATTTTGTGCTTTATATGGCCTTAAAGCCCCTTCATCACTCTCATCTGCATTACTTAAATCACACGTAAAGGAAAAGACTAGCAGGCGTAGAATAAGGATTAAATCTTGAGTTTGGAGCAATACGCAGCTTAAAATATTTTTGGTCATGGCCATAAGTCCATAACAATGAATTCTTTTCCTGGAGAAGATCATGTATTTGAATATAAAATAGGAAAAAGAAACAAAGAATCCCGTGATACCCTAGCCCAAGATGTTATGTTTTACTAATTGGGCCAAATATATCTTAACTTATAGGCTAAAAACCCACTAAGTGACTACTTAACCTACAAAACATAGTTTGGTCTAATAATATATACACTTTCTTTTAAAAACTAGGGTTAGACAAATTGGGAGAAGAAGGAGAACGACCAGAGAGTTTTAAGACTAATTTCATCATCTTTTCGTGCTAAGAGGTTAGTTTGAATAACTCCTAATCTTTTCACCTTGTAAGCATGCATTAGGGAGGGTTTTAGTTTGAAAGAGAGAGAGTTCCGGCCACCAGTCGCCGACCAGCGAGCCTCCGGCCATAAAATTGGTATCAATAGATTCCCCTAATCATTAGGAGTTCATAGAATTTGGAATCACTCAATTTGGTTTGGTGAATCAAAAGTTATGACAATTTTAACTTAAGAACCCTAAGTTGAAAATTGTGATCGGTGAGCCTACTTTCCTTGCCGGAATCCGGCAAACCGGAGGTCTTTAGAGGCCAAACTTATGGGGTAATTGTAGTATGATGTAAGCTCTGTCCATTGGTACCTTTCATACTGATAAGACCAAATTTAATGCTTATTTTCTATATGATTTTGCCTTGTTTTGGTAGTCATAAGTATCTATTTACCTTTATATTTCTCATATTTGTGTTTTCTGGACCGTCCAGAGCTATTATTTAAGATTATGAAGATTTGGAGCAATTTTCGATCAATTTGGAGAAATGACTGATTTTGGCTATTTTTAGCCTATTGAACCCATTGGAGCCCATTAAGCCTTAAAGGAAGATTGAATTATTGAAGATCCAAATCTGATTTCTCTAGACCCAATTTGCATATCTTAATGTCTAAATATGAGTTTCAAGTCCAATTAGCAATTATGATGCAGTCAATAATTGATGACAAGCAGGGTGGCCTGCGCTTGCGCTGCAGTCATCTTCTTATTAAGGCTATATTTTTTGTAGTTGTTTAAGTCGATTAGTAAGAAGATATTGCATTGGCTGTAAATTAATCAGTTAGGAGAAACTCATACATCGAAACAAATAATTCGCATATATAAAGCAAAACACATGACCTCTTTTTCATTCTAAACATGCATTACCTAAATTCTACTCCATCTCTAAGTAATTCATCAAAATAAAGCTAATATTCTACTCCTCCATCTCTAGATAATTTATCAAAATAAAGCTAATATTAATTGTTGCTTGAAATGTATGTTGATTATCTAAAAAAATATTGTACGCTGCATGTCATTTTTTAATCTTGATTGCAATTGTTAAATTAATGAACTGGGCTAGGTGGAAGAATTTGGCTTCTGCATAAAGAAGACCTAATTTTTTTGTAGTCAAGGAGCATGTATAATTGTCGTAGGAAAATTGAATTAGTTGAGAGCATTTGCAGGAGCATATGTAATTTACACAATGCATCACAAAATGATTGTACCTAGCATTGGTTAACTGTGCTTTTGGAAATATGGAAATATACTAAACATAAGCAACTAATAGAAACCTCAATAAAAAGGAAGTCGAATGATAAATAAAAAAAAACTTTTTGTAAAATAAAAGATGAATAAGGAAATGTTAAATTTAAGTATCAAATAATATAATCAACAAATAAATCCAGATTTACCTCAAAATGTTGCGGTGAGAAGTGAAAGCTCCCCATTTTAGGTTATGTCATCCTAAGGCGCTGCTAAATTAAATGGAAGGATCTTATCAATAACCACCTATAAATTTTAGGAAACAAAACGGAGTCCATGTGAAACCAATTCATAGAAATGTTAGGGAAGAAGAAACTCACCCAAATAGAAATGAAGACGAAAGGGAAATAGAACTGGAATGTCAATAGTTTACCCATGAATCAACCATTATTGCGGATACATTTATAGCACCATCCTTTGGAATTCCGGCAGAGGAGTTGAACCGTTAAATCCTAATATCCACACACAATTAATATGTAATTAAAGCATACTTAATCATAAATATAAAAATAGTAAATTACAAAAAAGGACAGTAGGAAAAGTAAGGGAGGAAATTAATTGAGGGCCTTTTTAGTCACCGGAAAAGTGAGAAAAAACCAAAAAAGCCAAAAGGAGGCACCACATTAATCCTCAATTTGGCCTTTAAGTAATTTTCATAGTCATTAAAAATAATATATAGTGTATATTGGAGAAATTCCAAATCCTAGTCAAAGAAGGATTCATAAGTGCAGTTTCGGTAGAAAAATCATATCTTTTGATCCAAAGCCCAGAAAAATGCATATGATATACTGTTGGAAAATTGACTTCAGGCTCTACAACTTTGCTTTTGACCTTGAGAGCTAATTTTGAAGGCAAAATGTTGATTTTGCCCTTGAAGTTTTTGGACAGATTTGATCAACTATCCTAATTGACATAGGAATTGCTTGAACCGACTTGGAGAGATTATGGACGGTATTGCCAGCTGTGAATTGATAATGTGGAACATTCTAATTGGCTATTGAAGATGCTAATTAATTAAGATCTACTTCAACCAATAAAAGCTCATTACTTGGAGACAAAGTTGATGTAATGCCTAGTTAGAATATGACTAGAATTTTGATGTCTATCTTGCCCTTTGTGCCACCTCATCTAAGGGTTCGTATTGATTGTCATAAGGGTAGGATGCGTCTTAGGTTTGCCTATAGATGTCTATCTTGCCCTTTGTGCCGCCTCATCTAAGGGTTCGTATTGATTGTCATAAGGGTAGGATGTGTCTTAGGTTTGCCTATAAATACGTAAGATTATCTTAGGATTTGTCATAACTCTCATACTTCACAATTGAAGAGAAGTCGACTAAGATATTTCCCTTGCTTGTGTCGACATCTTTAGGGTGTTGTACCCTTTTCGATTCTATCAAGTATGTCTCTCATGATTGCTTCAATCATGAGTGAGTAATTGCTTTAATATTTTTCCCCTTTGAACCCTTAAGTTATGAATTAATTATTTTACACTTATGGTGAGATCTTGTGCTTTAATTCTATATCAATTGATTGATGAATTGATGATAATCTATCATGCTTATGTCGATTTGATTGATGTATGTATGATTGGCTGGATTTGATTTGATAAATTAATCTCTTTGATAGACATGTTTTCGATATTAACCCTAAGTTTATTGAATAGGTTTAATTGATTGCTTGTTAGGAAGGCACAACCTAATTAGTTGATTAATTGAATCTCTGCTAGATTAGATTTGATGAATAGCTAGTAATTGAATCTAATTATGAGTAGTAAAGGTTTGATATATTCAATGAGTAACTAGTAATTGAAGTATTGAATTGGGTTATAATTGATCATTATTCTGTGGTGAATAACTAGTAATCATTAGCATATGTTTGGTATGTGTATTGATCTTAATGTTTTATTGATTGCTTTAATTGGTGAATAACTAGTAGCTAATTTTGGTAACTGATAAAAGATGTTTGATTAGGAATAACTAGTACTAATTTGATTTATAATTGATTATGAATTAGGATGAAGAAGAATAAATAGTATTCTGATTCATTGCCAAAGACATGTTTATGGTGCTTATAAATTGATATGTTTTGATCTATGATCCATAGTGTTTATAATTAATTATGCTTAAGTGGGGATAAGTGGGGAAGTATTGCTTTCATATTATTGTTTTCAACCTAATTGCTTTCTTATAATCTGTTGCTTTTAATCTATTTTCTTTCTTAGTTGTTTTGAAACAGTTAATTCAGACTGAGTCTTCTCTGTGGGATCGACCCTGACTTGCCCTATCTACCTGTTGGAAAGAGTTCGTTAGGCTCCGGTACCTCAAACTAGAAAACGGAATCTGAGGCAAAAGTTGTTGCTGCTAAGCCAGCATATTCGCTAAAGGTGTTTTTATTTTATGATTGTTTGATGACAGCGATCACATACCTCCATAGGTGTTTTAAGGTGAGAGAATCGAAGCTTCAAAGATGCTTCGTCAATGGGATAAATCTGGAATTTTCAGATTTATTCATGGAGAAGATGAACAGTAACTGGCGATGCCCACTCTGGGTCAGAAATTCAATCAGAGAGTGTAGTTCACCCCTATGTCTTTTTGAAGTGAAATTTGGGGGATTTTCTCAAAAAAAAAAATTCTGATTTTCTAGAATTTTATATAATTTTTCAGATTACAGATTATTTTATATAAATTATTCTTTTTGAAAAAATGATTGGGAGAGTGTGGCTTAATTTTAAAGAGTTAGATTCTGAAATTTTGGTGAAAATTATATATTAATATTAGTGTTATTTTTATGTTTTTAAAATGGAGTTCCACTCTCTTGAAATTTCGAAACATATTTTCAATGGTTATTTTAGATAGTAAAAGTGGGTTAAATGTGGAAAATTTCGTATGTGTGTTTTCTAAATATTTTGAAAAGGAATTTTCAGCGGTCCCCCAATGTTGTTTAGGATTGGTTGAAGGGTAGATTGAACATGCATAATTATTGTGTATATTTGTCGTTTCTAACGGATAGTTATAACATTGCTAGGATTGTGATTGTTAGTATCTTGCTGTGGAATTCGTACTATGATTGTATTGCTAATCAGGTAAGTTTCCGAACCTTTCTGGTTATTTTCAAAATGATTGGTTTTAACTGGTTTTTAATGATAAATTGTTTTATGATTGGTTTTGCTGTAATTGATGTTTTATTGTTTTTGAGCTATTGAAATGGTTTCGTAAATTGGGTCAAGTATGAAATGTAAAAATGATTGAGAATTGTGTTATTGTGAAATTGATTTGAGATTATGAAAATTGGTTTTGAGGACTTTGATGGCTGCAACGTGGACCCGTGCCTCAGGGGGTTAAACTGATTGTGGTTCCGGAATTTATTACCCAACGGTTGAAACATTGTGTATCGTGATATCTTGTATTGTGGCAGCCTAAAAAGAACTCTATTGATTTTTTTTTTAATTGTTGATCGTTATTGAGAAATTGGTTGTAAATTATTGTTTTACTAAAGATTGTGATTGTGAAGTATTGATTTTAAATGCTTGATCCAGCTAGTTAGGTTTTGTTATTTACTGGGCTCTTTAGCTCATTAGGTGGTTTATATGATTTTCAGGTATTGAGGATTGACCATTCGGGTGCATTTGGGAGAGTGCACTAGGATGAATAAATTAGACATTGAATTTTATTTATGTTATTGAACCGCTTCTAGGGATGGCAGTGGTGCGGTTTTTTGCGGATATCCGACCCGTTTAAAACCGTTTAAAATCCAAAACCGTTTACTAAACGGTTATGGAGTGGTTTTGGATAGTTGAAGCACTATCCGTTGCGGTTTTGTAGCGGTTTCGGTTTTAGGGTCTTGGATAGCGGATATCTGCATAAAAACCGATTATAATCTACTAGTGGTTTTGGATAGCGGATATCCATATAAAAACCGTATAAAATCCGTATAAAACATAAAATTGGGCTAATTTAGCGGTTTTGGATTCGGATTCGGTTTTTAAACGGATATCCACTTAATAAATGGTTTTGCGGTGCGGATTTGGATATTGTTAAACGGTTTCAGTGCGGATTTGGTTATTAGGTCTAAAATTTTAAGTGGTTTTCAAACGGATTTGGATAATGGATAATTAAATGGTTTCGGTTTTGGATAGTCAAAATTTCGCGGTTATCCGCACCGCTGCCATCCCTAATCGCTTCCACTATTGTTTATCGTTTATTATTGGGATTGTAAGATCAATTTTGGTTTAAGAGGTTTTAAAGATTTTAGACTTTTTCCATCAGGCATTTGCCCTGGTGGTAGAGTACTGGACTCTTAGTTCCAGCCTATCCAGACCATGAGGTCTTGGGTTCAACTCTCACGGAATGTGAGTTTGTTTGTAATTTGTTTGTTTATTTGGTAGGTAGGTAGTTTATTTATGGTATAGTTTCTAGTTTCAGTTTGGGTTGAATTCTCTCATTTAGATGTTTGGGCATAGAGATTTATTTGAATTGTAATGAGATTTCACTGGGTTTGTTTGCTGGGGAAGGGGTTTGTTGGCTCATAGATTAGCGTTTCGATAATGTTGCTAATCATGTAGCGGTGTACAGATATTCTGTGCGTTTGTAATGCTAATCTCTTCAAGAAATGAAAATGATTCTTATCTAAAAAAAAAAGATTTTAGACTTTTAAACTTGTTGGATTGTATATTGGCCTTACATACTCATGAGTTTCGATTCGTGAATGTGTGGCGTTGTTATGTTTCAAGCCGTGGGTTCGGGGCGCGACAAATTCAAAGTTATCAGGGGACCTGAAGTGAAAGTTTCTAAAGAAATAAAATGAATAATGAACAGACAATGATTACACTCAAATGAATACAAGGCTGGAAGGAGTAACGAGCTTTTGAGCATAGATTTGTGATTGAACAACAAGTCACAACCTTTCTAGTGAAACCTCTGGGAAATACCGTAAAACTTCCGTAAGCATTGACTTCAAAGACAAAAGCAAGTCTTCCAAGCGTTTGTCCTTAAATCAAAAAGGCAGAAAAGGCAAAGTTAAGAACTTGCCATGTAAAAAAAGAAGGGATTTTCCATGAACCTGGGTTAGACTTATGGGTCAACTGGCCAATGAGAAAAAAGAAAAGCAGGCAAGATCAGTCAATCTATCTTAAATGCTTCATTTATCCAAGAATAAGGTGGCAAACTCTCAACCTTATTTTATTTTAGCACTCGGAAGATTTAGGACACGCATAGCTTAATTAAGCTTTGCCTTATTGATGTTACAATCTTTAGGAAAATTTTAGCAATAGGCAAAACTCTGTTTCAAGAATGATGAAGGTAAGCTATCAAAATTTAATTTTAGTATACTTTAAGATGCCATTATCCTTGCAAGTTTGTGATTTACAAAAAATGATTGTTTTTAATTTTTGGAAGAGTGAGAGCAACATGATCTGGTGGAAGATAACTTCAATTTCCCTTCTTTTTCATATTAAGAAGAAACATGATCTGCGCTCCTCACCCCATCGATCTCTCAATTGTCAGAAAGGTCTTAACGGTAACTGATGGAAACTTTGTGGTTACAGACATCAATGCGAATATCTGCCTGTATATATATATAGCTGGTAGTAGAATCCATGCATATATGTACCCAAATGTTCTAGAGAAAAAATAATTTGACCAGGCAATGACATCAATCCATAGAATTTTTTTTGGTAGAAAAAGGGACAATGCATTACTTAAATAAATAGAATTACAATAATACAAGGTCAAACGGATTGTCCAACGAAGCTATATGACGGCTTTGGTCCCCCGCCTCAGCAAGTTAGAAACGTCGTCTGACTTTTTCTTTCATCGTCATTCACATTAATAAGAACTTCGTGGCTATTTCCTCAATTCGTTTTTCTTAATACTTTGTATATATACCGAGACTCTTGTAAGAACCAAACAATATCAAATACAAAACAAATTTCTATTTATTAAATTCCTTAATTGTCAATGGCGTACCCTGGTCCAAGTGCACCACCAATAGCTAAACCTGTATCGGTTATCAGCCCTCATTTCTGCGCTCCTTACCCCATTGATCTCGCAATTGTCAGAAAGGTCTTAACCATAACTGATGGAAACTTTTTGGTTACAGACATCAATGGCAATATCGTTTTCAAAGTTAAAGGAGCCTATTTATCCATTAACGACCGTCGTGTTTTGCTTGATGCTGCTGGAAATCCCGTTGTCACACTCAAACAGAAGGTAAAATTTAGTCCCAAATTAATGTCGAGTTTTCATTTCTATAGTTACAATTAATTATATACAAGTGGATCGGTCCGCTAGCGCGTCGGGCGTTCAGAAATCTTACTTCTTTAAATAATTTCCTATTCGAATTAAATTGTTTGATGCGTAGGAAATTCCAAAGTACTATGATTTTAAATGTGTTGCGTCTTTAAAAGGCTATATTATTAACATTGAGCATATGCCCTAAACTTAGCAATAAATAGTAAATATTAGTTTGTACATGGACATGTGCAATAACTTCAATTTTGTTTCCTCCTCTAAACTGTAACACTTAAAATAAAAATTAAGTTTACTCTCTTCTTCATATGGACATTTAGAAATTGTTATTAGTTGTTTGATAAGACATTGCATCACTGGAAACAAATGGTTTGTGATTTCTTAAGAATTCACAAATTGCATCTTTAACTAAGTTAACATTATTGAAAAACAAATCAATAACTTGATGATTAACCATCTTCGGTTTTGTTATCAAATTAAAATAAACCATATTTGTTATGTTTTTGGGCTGGCCTATAAGTCTATTTGTTTTCTAAAAACAGTCTTGTCTATAATGGACTGATCATATCATCAGTATAAGATTTAGCTTTAATTTTTACTTAGAAATTTTATATCAGAGCTTTTAAACGTTTATGCTGCTAACCCACTAATGTTACAATTCTAAATTGTAATTCATGGGTTGAATAGCATTAATAGACATCGTTAAAAAGGGCTCCCACACAGCATAGGCCTTAGCTAAGTCTTGAAAATTCTTTGTAAATTAAGAAATAATCAACTCAAATCATAGAAAATTCTTTGTAAATTAAGAAATACTCAACTCAAATCATGATCCTTAACTATCTTATCTAACAACTTTGTTCTAACTTAAAAGAAAATATTATTTATTTTGTAGAATAATTAAGTAGAGATATGGGGATAGGATTTATTATAACATTTTATTGTGTGAAAGAATAATTAAGTAGAGATAGGGGGATAGGATTTATTATAACATTTATTGTGTGAAAGGAAACGGATAATTACAAAAAAGGGCTCAAGGGCAAGAACTGCCTAGAAACTAACCTAGGGTCTTCTTAGTAATTTGGCAAATGAGAAAATACAGAAAATAACAAAAAAAGTTCAAATGGAGCCCCCTTATCGATCCTCAAAAGGGGCGTTTAGTAATTTTATTGGGTGTTTCAAATAATATGTAGTATATATATATATATATAAGTGCACATGATAGTCCCAAATTAATGCCTCATTGGGTTATTGTTGATGCATGCAGTTAATAAGTGCACATGATAGATGGCAAGCGTACAGGGGAGACAGCACAGATTCCAGGGATCTTATCTTCACAGCTAAAAGATCTTCAATGTTTCAGATTAAGGCCAAATTAGATGTGTTCTTGGCAAATAACGCAAAGGAAGATGTTTGTGATTTTAAGGTGAAGGGGAGTTGGTTAGAAAGATCCTGTGTTGTTTATGCTGGAGAGTCTTCTACCATAGTTGCCCAAGTAAGATTGATTAATTTATGCTACTTCAACAAAAGTTTTTTCTTCTTTTGATTCAAACACTTTATTTATGTCTTAATGTTAATCTCATTAATTGAGTGGTTGAATTTGAGCAGATGCGCAAGAAACACACTGTTGATTGTTGAAAGCATCTTGATTGGGAAGGACAAGTTCATGGTGACAGTGTATCCAAACATCGACTATGCATTCATCGTCGCCCTTATCGTTATTCTCGATGGGATAAATAATGAGAATTTTAATTCAGAGGGTTTCAAAGCACTTGTAAAATAAGTAGAAATCTTGGATCTGTTTTTTTTTTCACCTGCACTTGAATCTATTGTTTTATTCTTTTTTGGGATGCAGTTTGATTATTCGCTTTCATCATCTGTACCCAATTCAGTGGAATTTTTTCATTTGTAATAAAAAGTATATGGCGTGTTTTATTGCAATTTGGAGTGAAGACTTTCAATTGCTTCATTGAAGGCCTAACCGTGTTGAAATAATGGTTGAATAGATTTTGGCTAGGATCTGACAAAATTAATACTCTCCCCTCCCCTGCATAAAGCCAAACGTTTGGAACCAATTTAGGTTTATTTGACAAATCTAACTCAAGTGTGTTGGCATATTTATATGTTTCAAGCCATTTCTTTTCTATGAACAAGATTGAGACATTAAGAAAATTAAGATCTGGTACTTTTATATATATGCTCGATAATGTTGGAACATTTTCTAAAAATCCAACATGAAAAGACATGTGTAGTTAAATAACTACCATCGGCAACCAAATCTGGGCACAAACACTGGAAACGTAAATGGAGAGCGCACGCACAAACGAATTGAAACAGAAATTGGATTCAATTATTATTCAAAAACAAAAACAAGAGCAAAAGAAAAACAAAAGAAGAACAAAATTTTGGCTCAGACACGCACAAACGCTGTCATCAGATAGCTGTTTGGTCCTTAAATCAAAACAATTTAATAAAAAAAATTCAAATCAAAATCGAGAAACGTAAATCTGTCATCATTGCCCTAATTTAATGAAATCTAATTTATGAACTGAAATTCTTTTGAAGAAAAAGATTCAAAGCAAAAAAACACATTTTTTTTTTATCACTACAAGAAACTGACAGTGTTGCCACGATTAGGTTTGGAGCGGAATTTTTCCGCAGCAAAGTAGCCACAGAATTTGCCACGGAAAAAAGGTTTCCCGCTTCAAAATTCGTGGCAAAACCAAGCCACGGGCAATATCGTCGCAACAGTCGAGAGCCATTTGCTAACTGAAGCGGAGAATGAATACCGTGGCAAAAATTGTGCGTAATTAGCCGCGGGTTTTGCCACAACAAGTTTACCACAATTTTTTCCACGGGCTTTTCAAAATACCGTGGCAAATTCCGTGACAAATGAGTAGGGGAATTTCCGTGACAAAGACCGTTGCAAATTTATTATTATTTTTTTAATAATTGTTTGAGCCAAAACGCAGCGTTTTGGCTCGGGGTGTTATAATTTGAGCAGCAGCAAGCAGAAACCATTTTGCAGCAGCTCAACTTTCATTTTCTCTCAAAATCTCAAAGGTTTCAAACTCTTTTTTTCTTATATTTTTGTATTTAACAAGAGGAAGGCATGATTTCTTGTTGATCTCATTCCACAATCTCTATTTGGAGCAATATACATGGTAAGTTTAACTTATTTATATCATCTTTTTATAATATATATATATATATATATATATTTGCAAATTTTGTTTGTATGAAAGTATATATATATATATATATATTTGAGAGTGATTTAATAGTTGATGCATGGGTAGTGTGTTGTTGCTTCATATGAGTATAAATTATCATGTGAAAATTGGTTTTGTGTTGTTGATATGAATAAGGGACTAAAATGCATAGATCTATAACTTAGGGGATGGAATTGAAAAATTGAAAAATGTAAGGACCAAATTGAAAAATTGAAAAATGTAAGGACCAAATTGAAAAAAATTATTTGTGCATTTTAGATGGAAATTGGTTTTGTATGATCCTATATTGCAAGTCGAACATGTACAGAAAAAGTTTTGATGAATCTATTGATTGTTGCAGTTATAATGGAAAATAGGAGGTGGATGTATAATAGGAATTATCCTAGCCGTGGAGGCATTAGGCAAGAGTTTCTTGATGGAGTTGTGGAATTTGTTGAATTTGCTACACGTCAGCCTCAATATATGAGTGGGGATAAAATACGGTGTCCATGCTATAAATGTGAAAATAGATTATTCCTCGATTCAGAAGATGTGTCGGAGCATTTGTGTTGCAGAGGGTTCATGGGGAAATATTGGAATTGGACGGCTCACGGTGAAGAGGCATGGGCCCTTCATGAGCGACAAGGATTCGTCGTTGACCCAGAATTAGCAGAGCCGGTTCCTGAGCAGATGGCTCACTGGGGCGATTACGAGCATATGAGGTGGGATCAACGGATGGTATATGATTCAGTTCGTCCAAACTTTGTTTCTCATCCTGAAGAAGAAGCAGGCCCCAGCAACATTGACGAACCCGGTGTCCTAAGTGATGAAGGTGGGGGTTCTACAAAATTTGGATCAAAGTTTCTTTGATATGATTACAGCATCCGACCAGCCTTTGTGGATTGGATGTGACAGGGGAGCTCATTCCAGGGAAACCCCAATTATCTGCTGTCTCAAGGCTTTTGACAATCAAGTCGGATTCAAATATGTCTGAGGCTACATACAATGACATGTGTGATGCCATTAGGAATATGTTGCCGGTTCATAACACCTTGCCTCAAGACTTTTACCATCACAAAAAGTTAGTACGTAATTTAGGGCTACCTGTTGTCAAAATCGATGATTGCCCAGGAGGATGCATGTTGTATTGGAAAGGTGATGTCGAGTTAACAGCTTGCAAGTTTTGTGGTAAATCTAGATACAAAGAGGGTAGAGGTAGGCTGGACAATCCGAAGCGAAAAAGAATACCGCAATCAGTTCTTCGATACTTGCCACTTACTCCCAGATTGCAAAGGTTGTATGCCTCGAAAGCAACATCAGAGCATATGACTTGGCATCATACTCATGAGACAACTGAGGGATTTATGTCTCACCCGTCCGATGGTGAAGCTTGGAAGCATTTCGATAGGACTTATCCAGACTTTGCATCCGATCCTCGTAACATCAGGCTTGGTCTGTGTGCAGATGGTTTTGCGCCCCATGGGCAGTTCGGTAAGACTTATTCATGTTGGCCGGTCATAGTGACTCCTTATAATCTTCCACCGAGTATGTGCATGAAGAGTCCTTACATGTTTTTGTCTTTGATATGTCTCGGTCCTACGAATCCTAAAAAGAACATAGATGTTTATCTTCAGCCTTTGATTGAGGAGTTAAACCATTTGTGGGTTTATGGTGCTGACACTTTTGATTGTGTATCATCGAGTAGTTTCAACATGCGGGCTGCTTTGATGTGGACAATTAATGATTTTCCTGCTTATGGCATGTTGTCTGGTTGGAGCACTGCTGGTGTTTTGGGATGCCCGATATGCATGGAAGAATCAAAGGCCTCTGTCCTCCCTTATAGTAGGAAGGCTAGTTACTTTGATTGCCATCGAGCTTTCTTACCAAGAAAGCATCGTTATAGAAGGGATAAGTATTCTTTCACCCGGGATTGTGTAGTGAAAAGTCCACCGCCACCAAGGTTGTCTGGCGAAGAAACTTATGATCGGGTTCAATTTTTTGCTACGGCCTATGAAGACCCTCTCAATAAGCCTGATGGTTACTGTATTATTCATAAATGGACGAAAAAAAGCATATTTTGAAACCTACCATATTGGAAAACTAACTTGATCCGACATAATCTCGATGTCATGCACATAGAAAAGAATGTGTTTGATCATGTGCTTGGGACAATTATGGATGTGCCAGGGAAGAGTATGGACACTGTTAATGCAAGAAAGGATCTCAAAGTTCTTTGTTATCGAGATGATATTGCGGTTGAAGATGACATTGTTGGTCGAAAACCAAAGGCGATTTACACTTTGACCAAGGAACAAAAGCGAGTTCTATGTGACTGGTTGTCTGTCTTGAAGTTTCCTGATGGTTACGCATCAAATATGCGTAGATGCGTGGATATAAAAGAGTTGAAGATGACTGGCATGAAGAGCCATGACTGCCACGTCTTTATGCAGAGGTTAATTCCTATTGCATTCAAGGAGATGTTGCCGGCTGAAATTTGGGGTCCTTTGACTGAGTTGAGCCTCTTATTTCGAATAATTTGCTCGTCAACATTGGACATTAATAAATTGTTGGACTTGGAGGACAAAGCAGCCATTATCTTATGCAACTTGGAGAAAATATTTCCTCCAGCTTTCTTCAATTCCATGGAGCATCTCATTGTTCACTTGCCTTATGAAGCAATTGTTGGTGGTCCTGTTCAATTTAGATGGATGTATCCTTTTGAGTGGTACGTGTTCCTTATCTATGATTAAATGTTTATGTATTATATATCGTTCATTATTATATTGATGAATAATTAAACTATTTCCCTGTATCAGGTTCCTAAAGCAACTGAAGAAAACAATAAAAAACAAATCAGCTGTTGAAGGTTCTATTTGCGAAGCTTACATTGCTTATGAAATCAATACTTTTTCTCAGCATTATTTTGAACTAGATGTACGTTGCACAAGTAGGAGACCTCGAAGGAATGATGAAGTTGTCAATGATCCTAGTAAGCCTCCTTTCTCTATTTTCAATTACCCAGGGAGATTTCACGGTCGTCCACGTGTTCGTTTGCTAATTGATGAGGAAAGAAAAGTTGCTCACACTTATGTTTTGCGAAATTGTCCGGAAGTTGATCCTTACCTTGAGTAAGTTTAAGTGTTTGATGCTGTAGGTTAATGTCTTGACATGTTATGGATTCTTGAGTAAGTTTTAGTGTTTGACATGTTTATGGATTCTTCTATTTTTATACCGAATGGTCTACTTACAGGATGTTCGTGGATTACCTCAAACATGAAGGTCATACTTCCGATGAAATTGACCAGGGAATCGAAATGTTTTTCGCTGATTGGTTCAAACTCTATGTAAGTTATGCACTTATATAATTAATAAAGGTTTCGTGAATATTATTTTCTCAACCATAATGCAATATGAGTTTTGCTCACAGGTTCAAACCAGGGAAAATGCAGTAACCGATCCACTATTGCAGGACCTTGCTTGGCCTCCATCTAATAAAGCAACTTCATGGCCCGCATACATGGTCAACGGTTACAATTTTCATACCTTTGTACATGGCCAAGGGAGGGCAACAATTAATAGTGGAATTGGTGTTCGTGGCTCAGATTCTAATGATCCATCACATGATTTTTATGGTATTTTGAAAGATGTTGTGCAGATTGAATATTGTGGCTCCACCTTCTCAATGAACGTTGTTCTATTTGAAGGTGACTGGTTTGATCCCATAAATGGAATGAAAGTTCACCCTTTGTACAAGTTGGTGGATGTTAATCGCAAGAAATTCTATAAGAAATACGACCCATTCATATTAGCTCAACAAGCGATTCAAGTCTACTACTGTCATTATCCTAGCATGAAGAAAGACAAAGTAGATTGGACGGCAGTTTGTGAGACAAAGTCTCGGAGAGTGGTTGATTCAGCTTCTAAAGAAGAATCAGATCAAGATGCCACAGCCTACCAAGTTGATGATATTCCGCATGCCCCATCAGTTAGTATTTCAGAGCAAATTCCATCTTTGTTTGATGAGTTGCAAGGACTTACTCTACAAGTTGATTTGGGTATATTACCACAAAGTGTTCCATCAGAATTACCAACGGATGAAGAAGAATTCGAATCTGAGGAAACATCAGATGATGAAGATGATGTAGACCCCTCTAATGATTACTAATCTTTGTTGGTTTCAAATGTTTTATGGAATATTACAAAAAACTAGATTAATAAAATATCTTAATTTTGTATTATAATGAAGTTGGATTATCATATATAACAGACTTTTTTGCCTATTATCAGGATTGGAAAATCTGATTTTGCAAAATATAATTAATGGTCAAGTTTCAAACGTGCCAATTATGGAATTTGCATTTATATTTTGCAGCGGCATTTGCCACGGTTTTTCAGTTTCCAATGGGTTTTGCGGCGGTTTTGGCAAAATCCCTGGCAAGTCCCGTGGATAAGGTTGCAAATTCAAATAAATTTAAATCCTACATTTGCCACGATTTTTGAAACGGTTTCCCTAAAACCGTGGTAAAAATCGTGGGTATTAACGACCTAAAACCCTACAGTAAACGACAAATCGCAAAATCCGTTTCAAAAACCGTCGGTATACTCGATTCCGTCGCAAATCCCGCCCCTAAAACAAAGTTTTCATACCTTATACAAAACCCAAAATGAGTTGACGTAATTGGCTAACAATCACATAATTTGCATGTATATCATCTCAAAAGTCTCTATTGTCTCGCAAAAGTGTGTAATTGCTAATTACTTAAGACATATTAAGTGAATCTTTACACATTGTCTTGATAGTCAAATGTGTTAGTGGTGTGTTCTTACATATGCATTTTGCTAATTATAGCATGTGCACAATTTTGGTTTTTTTTACTCCTCAATCTATTTTACATGAAATAAGAACCTTTAATTTTATGAAAAATCTTGTATGCATCTTTATTTACGGTGATTTTATAGAGAACCTCTAATTTTGGTTAGGTGATTTAGCCACGGGATTTGACACAGTTTTAGAGTTTGCCACGGTATTTACCACAGATTTTCATAGTCCGCTTCAACTGTCGTGGCTACTGCGTGGTAAATAGGTTGGCTATTTTGCTATAATTTATTTTTTAATTTACAGTTGGCCACGGGCCTTGCCACGGTTTTAGAGTTTTCAGCGGGCTTTGCCACGGTTTTAGAGTTTCAGCGGGCTTTGCCACGAATAATTTGTTTTCGACGGGCTTTGCCACAAATTTGTTTTAGTTTGAGTTTGGATCGGGTTTTCCCACGGTTTTATCGTGGCTAGGCCCAACTAATTGGCGGGCTAAACTAGCGCGAGACTACAGGGACTTCAAATTTTCAGCACTTAAAACCTCTTAAAAGTTAAATCCTAAATTAAAACCTAACCCATTTCAATCCCTAAACTGAAACCCCTCTTTTACTTCAAAAACCCGACTCGCCGCTCACCACTCATCACTCACCACTCACCGGTCACCGCTCACCGGTTGACGGACGGCGACTCTAGTTGTCGCTGTCGACCACCGCCCAAAGCTTGAACTTCCCGATTGTTAGAAAAACTTCCCGATTACTCGAACCCTAAAAGCAAACCTGGTAAATTTCCTTTCACTCTCTCTTTAAATTTTCTTTCACTCTCTCTGAAAAATTATCTTTCGTTTGATTCTGATTTTAGAAAAACATTGTTGCTGCTGGTATATATTGTTAATTTAAACTGAATGAGCAATCGAGTTCCTTGATTGCTGCTGTTCTTCAATGGGTGCTAATCTTTGCCCGTTAAATTTCATTTCTTTGACCAAAGTTCTACTAGGCATGGCGTTTTTAACATTTAACATACTTGCATTTTCCTTTGCAATTTGACATGTTTTGCAAGGCCTATGTGTTATTTACTAGTTAATTAAAACAATTGCTCTACTAAACTGTTCTTGTTCAACTTTCGCATATTTATTTATATGTAATTAAATTATGCTGCTGCTTCTTTTTTTTCTGTCAGTTTTGTTTCAAAAAATCTGAATTAATTGGTTTCTTAAGGTTTCCTCTATGCCTATATTAGATATGGACTGATACAAACCCTTATACGGTGCTTCCGTTTGCTGGCAGTATGGAATAATCCTATCCTTATTTGACATTTTCATTGAATGGAAGATTCCATGCCTAAGAATTGTCTCATTGATCCCTTTATATGTCTTAAATTGTTCTTTGACAATAGCAATTCCCAGCAGGGATTATTTGTAGTGTGCATATTCTCTTTAAAACAAGTAGGCTGATTTTTCTCTGCCATGAGAGTGAGGTAATTTTTGTGACAGAGGAGCATTTGCACCTTGGTGTTAGAAATGATACTAAAGTTGTATCATTAGCATGTAGCTTTTAAAGTCTCGGACTATTCTTAGCTCACGAGGGACATGGAGTCCACTAACACCTACTCTGCAAAACTCTTTGGAGTAAAGGAAGTCTAGGCCTTCTTTACTCATTTTTAAGCAATTTCTCGTGTTATCCTTTGAATAAATACAGTTTGTTCCTGAATAGCCATTAATATTTTTAATTACTGGTCATGCTTGTTTTGAGAAGCTTCTAATTAGCTGTACACTTCCATTGCAGGTTTATGCGTCTCTTGGGAGTCAGCCCTCTACAAGAACTGGTGAGAATTGTTTCCATTTTTGCACTTGGTTTCAATTTAGAATTAACATGCTCTACATTGATACGTAAAGTTGTGTAACAGTCATACTCTCATCTTTTTTTCATGTTCTTCAACTTAGGAAGGCTGAAATATTTTTGAAAAGGTTGTTGCCATGTTTTGTTGACATTTATTCTAGTATGTTCTCGCCTAACTAGAAAGATAAGTATGTCTATTCAAATACAAATTTGAAATGTTAAAGAACAGTACGTAAGAATTTGGCACATGACTTGAGATGATGGGTTATACATCAAAAACACAGTTTTTGTACTTTTTTTTTGTCTCTCTTGCATATGGAAAAACGACAATGTGCCTTGGTAATCCTGGCTGTTGCTTGATGCATTACATACAGTAGATCTAAGTTTTCTTCCAATTCAAGTGCAGATATGTATGCTTTCAACAATAACTTTCTTCTAATTTTCCCAGGTGGCCTCAGTCTAGCTTTCCATCTTTCAAAGTAACATCTTCCACCTGTTTGCAAAAGGTCCGAGTTGGTGAATAGATATCTCTAGTGAGGTTTGTCAAGCCTAGTACTACAACAGTTCACTTAAATTTGTTAATACAGTCCTTCGTGTTCATTTACATTCTGTTATTAAAAATTGAAAATGACCACAATTTAATTGCTAACTTGAATTCTTTTTTGTTTCATAGATGACAAAGAGCAAACAAGGCGATGGGAGAAAAACAAACCCTAAAAAAGATAAGGAAAAGGGAAAACGTAAAGTTAACCCACAACCACCGCCTCCATCAGCCCCGAAGAAGACGCTTCGTATGCCTCCAGCAATGAATGGTGTGGTCAAAACTAGAGGCACTGCCACTGCCAGTGGTAGTACATCTTAGCAGCAGCCTCAACCCGCATCTCGCAAAGTTTTTCGACCTGAACCACCGCCTAGGCGAACGGAGACATCTCCTCCAGAAGAAAATGTTAACCCGTCATCTTCACAATTACCAGCAACAAATGGTAGCACATCTCAGCAGCAGCCTGAATCGGAACACCCATCTCGATCAGTTTTCCGACTTCAACCACCACCAAGGCAAACAACGACATCTCCTCCAACTGATGTACACCCTCCTCTAGAAGACAATGACGAGGAGGAGGCACAAGAGGAGGATGAGATGGATGAGGAGGGAGTTGATCGTGATCCCCTAGATCATGACTTAGAGGCTGGAGAAGACGCGCCAAACGTCCAGCATGACCAACAACAACAGCCGGTGAAACTTCCGCCATACCCCGGCCTCCGTGATCCACCGGTGGAGCCTTTACCAACCAGAGAAGTTCCGGAGATGCCTCCCCTCGAGCTTAGCGAGAATATGCTATATGGGTATGTACAATATTCAAATTCCCTATTTCTCATTATGTGTTGAATATATGTATTAATTGTAAACTACTATTAAATAAATGTTTGGTTCTCTTGCAGTTATGATTCCCATTTTCGGAGGATTTTGACAGGAACAATCGAGGGATACTACCGTGGGGCATGGCCAGGATGGAGCTTCATTCCGCGAGATGTGAAAAAAGAGATGTTTGAAACCTTGAAGGTAATGTATATGGTTAAAATGACATTTCTTTTTTTTGTATTATTATTTCAGATTATGAGAAAATGACATTTCTTTTTCTTTTTTTTTCCTATGTAGGTCTATTATACATGGCCAAAATCAAGAGAAAAAGAAGTTAGGAGTGTTTTCAGCAGGCTGGCCAGCGACCACATCCGTAGGCAGTTCCAAATCGCCAGGGAGACCCTACACATCCCAAATCCTGGATGGGTCCCAGATGAAGCATGGGATATAATCCGAGCTTATTGGCGATCTCCACAGTTCAGGGCCTTACAGGAGCAGAACAAAAAGAACCGCAACGCTGATGGATTCGCAAGTACATCTGGCTATCGTGGTGGCTGTATCAGCACTTATACTCATCGTCAAAGATTTGTACGAAAAAACTATCTTAATTTTGTTGATTATGGTTCAATTATTTATGTATTTATATACTATTACTTTCTGACTTTGTATTACTTATATGCAGACTATCGAAAAGAGCCGAAAGCCAACAAGGGTAGAGCTTTACGAACGAACGCATAGGAATCGAAAAAATGGGACGTACCCTCCGGGTCGAACAACCATCACTATGGTGAGCCTAGTTTAATATCTTGTTTGCTGGATTTGATTCTAGTAAGATAACATATTCTTGTTTGGTGGACTGTTTTCGTTTAGTGTTATATATTTGAACTTATGTTCTGTCTTTGAGTCAAAGCATAATTTCTGAAATTTCTAGAATACCGCAATAGTACAGACTGTTTTTTTTGTTTAGATTATCTTAATGCAGACTGTTTTTTTTTTTTTGCTTCGTCCTTTGTTTCTTGAGTTTGGTTTAGTTGATTTTGGTGGACACTGTTTTCGTTTAGTGTGAAGCAGCTTTTTGTTTCTATCATTTTCCTATTGACCACTTTCAGCTTCTTCTAATTTATTGAACTCTTACTCACCAGCAAGGGAAAACATCAAGATGCAAAGTTCTATTAGTTTCTGCTATAATTAGTATGTTTCTCATCTTTCCAGCTAGCTAGGGGTTATTTACCAAATTTCTGGGCATGTAATTAGTTGAAATGCTATTTCAACAAAATGCCAAAGCTAGAAAAATTTTAAGGTTCATGTTAGTTTATTTATCAAATTAAGAAATAGTATCTCTGCTTGTGTTTTCACTGTATCTGCAATCATGTTAATTAATGTATTCTTGGTTAGCTGCAAGTTAAAATAAATGGATCTATAATTTTCCATATTAATGATCTTTTCTTTATCAATATTGAACCAATGTGTGTGTCTTCATCATCAATGATAACCCATGCAACGTACGTCTGTCCACTTTGCATATTCCTTATCCTTCTATAGTCTTCGAACTTTATTAACAAAATGGGAATATTTTGCTTTTATGCATATATATGACCTGATCATTAATTTACTTTGAAAATGAATGGACTGTGCTTTATTAATGGTTCCTTTCCGAGTTGTAAAGAATTATATATTTGAACTTATGTTTAGTCTTTGAGTGAAAGACTTTATGGGCAGTAGATGTTTCTTCTAGATTTTTTTTTCTCTGTTATAAGTGATTGATGTTATATGGCTTATATCATGAAGTTGTCTGTTTGTTTCACAGGAAAATTTGTAATTTTTCAATATTGTATCTAGTACAGCTTTGATATATAAATATATATGTACTATGAAAACAGATACAGCCTTTTCGGTCAATTTTAATCTCACTTTGAACTTTTTCATGAATTGGACAACTTTACAGTTGGTTTGCTTTGAATTTTCAATCTTCAATGCTGAAGTTTGTTGAATTGTACTGGTTTTGTTTAAATTCATATGAATACAGATGTTTCTTGTTGTTATATTGCTTGGTGGTGCTCTTTTTTTACAGGCAAAATTTAATGCCGCTCTCGAAAGAGCTAAAGAGGCTGCCGGTGGTGATCAAGAACGACTACGAGCTATTGATGAAGATGCTATATTCGATGAGGTTGCTGGAGGTACTAAGGGTCGTCGCTTAGGCTTGGGAAACATTGCACGTGCAGAGCGTTGTGGCGTAGTCGACCCCTGTTCATCGTTGACACAGGAGAACCAACAGTTGCGGGAGACTATTAAATCGCTTAGTCAGGACAATGAGGCGACCAAGGCTAAGCAAATACAATCTGATCAGAAGCTTGACAAGTTGCAGGAATATCTGCAAACAATGTGTGCTGCACTTGCCCAACAGAACATAAACTTTCTGCCACTTAGAATACTCAAGCAGGTGTCTGAGTCCTCTCGTACGACCCGTCAACAACCCCAACAGCCCGGGCCAGTCGAGAATTCTCCTGACAAGGACAACAATATTCAGGATGAAGATTTAGAGGCACATGATGATGTTGCTCCTTTTGGCTAATGTAGAAGTCATTTATACTTTTGTTGACAGGGAGGTTAACGCCCCCAACCCTTTTGTTTATAGTGATTGTATTATAAAAAATATTCTAAATGGAAAAAATATTAGTATATTTTAATTATAATATTGGAGGTTAATTAGTATTATATTTTCTTTTTTTGCAATTAGTATTATATTTTCTTATGAATTAAATGTTCATGTTAAACATTTTAAGAAAAATCTTTTAAAAATTTTGGCATGATTTTTGCCAAAAATTTCCTGGACGTACAAAGTTTGCCACAACCTTTGCAACGGGTATGAATATTTTTTTTTTTCAATCATGTTATTGTGCCTAAACCCGTGGCAATTTGGCACGTCCTTTGCCACGAAAATATGCTTAAACTTTTAATCCTGAATCCGTGGCAACAACCGTGGCAAACTTTCCCACGGGTTTTGGCACGATTATCTTTGAAAAATTCCGTTGGAAATTCCGTGTAAAGTTGCCTGAAAAGTCGTATTTCAGCATCAATATACACTCGGGGTTTGGGACGGGTCGCGGCCCGTGGCTAATGATTTGGCACGGATTTATCAGTTTTCCCACGGATTTCATTTGCCATAACTGGTTAAGCGACGCTCCATTGTCCGTGGCAAAACCCGTGGCAACAACCGATTCTGGAATTTCATTTTCTTGTAGTGTATGCAAGAAGAAAAAGAGAATAGAGAGAATATGGTTAGTGACATAAGCCTTACAGATGGGTCATGGTAATTATAAAATTACTTTTGCCTTTCAGGTTGTCTCAAACTTCTTCTTTAGATTGTTTTCAACGCAACCAATCACTCACATCCTCTAATTAACTCCTACCCTGCATGCATCACAACCTTTCCTAAACCTCCAAAATTTCAACCTTCCTAGGTCGCCTCGCCACCCTAATGGCTATCGTTTACCATCAAAAATAAATTATTAAACCTTCCTATAGACAGGGTAAGTTCAGGTCGATCCCACAGAGAGTTGTGTAAACTACTTTACTCTAATTAATTCTAAAACTAATAATTTTTGGGATTTTTGAATTAAAGAAACAAAAAAATAAATAAACAAGAAAATAATAAAATTAAGCAACAAGATAAATAAATACTTCTATCACAAGCATCGACTATTCAGGTTGAGTTGATCATTGAAACAAAAGATATTAACATATTCATCAAGATAGAAGGCGTAGATTTACAACAAACGCTAGTTGATCCCATGAATTCACCACAATACTAATTAAAGCGAACGCTATTAACTAGCCTAATTGAGGTCCTAACCCTATGGCAAACGCATGATAGAATTCAAGGTTCAACAACATTAAGCATAGTGAATTATAGCCTACACAAATAACACTCCCCAAACGGGCAAGCATTCAATTTGCATTCATGATTTCCTAGTAATTCCCAGTTACCTTTCAATAACTCCCAATCAACTAGTTGCTACCATGTGAAATCTAACCAAACGGTATAGAATTCCAACTAGCAATAGATTTATAATCCTAATTAATAAGTTGCGCACCAAATCAATTAGAAATCATAAAAACATAAAAAAATAAATCTGAAATCATAAAATACCAAGATAAATAATCAAGTTAAGAACATAAATCTCACAAATCAACCTAAAAATTTAAGCATGGAATTAGAGATAAGAAAATTAGCTACTCATGATATTTAGAATAAAAACACAATTATCAATTGAATTAATAATACCCAAACACATGAAAGGAAGAGATAAAACCAATTTTCTTGAGTCTTCAATTGAAGAGGAAGAAGAAATCGTTGCAAAAGAAGAGCCAAAAGTTGCACCACCCAAGTCTGCCCAAAAAGGAGCAGAACAAAGACTTGCTGCATTTTGGATCTAAAACACCCTTTATATAGGGTTTGCGTAAATCCTATTTAACTTAGGAAAAATTAAAGACTTTTACAAAATAATCCAAATACTAAAAGGACTAGAACTAGCTTGGACCCATTAAGCCCAATAATAGTAGGAAATAATTAAAGGGAGAAAAAGGAGAAAACCCCAATGAAAATAGGATTTTTATGCTGAAATTCGTATTCTGTCCAGGAGCCTCCCCATGCGCGGCAAGGGTACCTCCCCGCTCTCGGGTAGCCTCAGGAATTTTATTTTTTTCCAGGAGCTTGACAGGTTCGGCATGGGTGCCTCCCCACTCACGGGGAGCATCAGAAACTTCATCCTTTGCTTCGTTGCTTGATTTGCAATTCCATCGCGTCTAGGATGTTGTCCATTCCATTTTCAAATCCTAAGTTCGGAAAAGTTTCTCCAAATTCTTCACGAAATCACCTTGAATTGTCCTATTTCAACATTAGCATCTTCAAAAGTACTATAAGATAAAAACAAAGCAATTAGGTAGAAATGAAACAAGATTGGCATTAAAAATATACAAATTAAGCATAGAAAACTAAGTAAAATAAATACCTATCAAATTGCCCCACACTTAAGTCTTGCTAGTCCCTTAGCAAGCTAACTAAATAAAACACTAAAACTAAAACTAAAACTAAAGCAAATATTGATTCCATACGGCGGCACTTAGCACGTGATGCAAGCCTTTAAACCTTTAATCGAAGATATTAAAGGAAGAGTTATAGTCTCCTGAGGGTTTACTTAACTAGAACGACACCCACAAACATTTAGGATATAGACATTAGAGAGATCTTTCTAGTGTTTTGAAAGAGATTTACACTCACAAAAGTAGCAAAAACAACATGTTCAAAGCCATTTAAGTAAGTCTCAATATCATCCAAACAAATCAAAACAGTTTTCCAATCAATGTCCAAGCATCTTCAAATCTCAATCTAGAAATAACAAGTAAATAAGCATTCCATCATCGTAGACCAATGAACATTCAAGTGCATACTCAACCAAAATTTGTATTTCCAACCTATCAATGAGATAAAATTATAACCACCAAAGATATGAAATAAACTCATGGGTGAAAACAAGTCTTAAATTTTTGGGGCTACTAGCCCATAACATCCTCCACTAGTGCCTTTTAAATTTGATTTGCATAATTGCTTGGCACTTTTAAACTTGTTTGCACGCTTCTGTTTTTTGTGCTTATTTTTTTTTTCTAGAGAGACAATACTTCCTCACTTTTATACCATGCCTCTTATCCTCTTTTTCCTACCTTATTACTCCATTTTTCAGAGTGACAACTATGGTAAGATCAGAAGTATCTCTTTCCTCTATACAACTCAATATACATCCCCCCACACTTACTCTTTTGAATCACTTCAAAGCTCAAAGGGATCTTTGTTTGCTTTCTTTTGACTCAGATAGAATGGAATACAAGTTCAGGGAATAAAATCACTCGAAAATCCATTTTTCATACTAAAAATCACTTATCACTTGCTAAATTTTGAAAGAGAAAAGCCTTTACTTAGAATTTTTTGGAAAAAGTTTCTCATTATTCATCCATCTCATCAACAAACTCAAAATAACTATTGAAAACATTGTAAAAGCTTTTCATTAATGCAAATACTAAACCAAAACAGTTGGAAAAATGATCTCCATGTCTTGACTCTAGGATCTAAAACTAATAAATTACCCCCCCCCCCCACACTTAAGTTACACATTGTCCTCAATGTGTGCGTAGAATGAATGCTCAAATCACAACAATGAATGAAAAACACATATTGAAACAATGCATAGATATGGGTAGTTAAACATTCATGCAATTGCAGCAACATAATCAAAACATATGCAAAACAAGCATTAAGCATTTTAATAGAACATTAGTCAACTAAAACAACATCCTTAATCAACTAAAGTTCAATTTATTCATTCAAATCATGCTTTGCATCAAAAGATCAAACTTGCATAAAAGAAAGTAATCTCTAGATCGTTTACACCACATGATATGCAAAATAAAAGAGAAAATCAAAAACTAAAAAAATAGAACTATATGCAATCCTAATTCTAAGTGACACATTGTCCTCAATGGACAAAATTTAACAAAATAAAGAAGGAAAGGAAGAAAAAGTAAGAATACTCCCCTGTATGAGATTGAAGGACCTGGGGCTCCCCGCTCATGTCAAGGGGGACCTCCCCGTGGGCGGGCAGCCTCAGAAACTGTGGCTTCCGCTCTTTCAACCTATCCACCATAAAATAAAATAAAAACAAATAAAATTAAGAGAAAACAACTAAAAATTGGGTTGCCTCCCATAAGCGCCTTTCTTTAATGTCTTTGGCTAGATCTTTCCATTCCCTATTCTTCAAGGATGATCTTTCCACCTCAAAGCAAAAAGCAAATATGAATAAAATTCAAAAATTTGCAAATATAAGAATAAAATAAAATTAAAGAGATATGGAAGGAAGTCACCAATTTTGCTTAAAGGAACTCCATGAATGGCTAGTAATGCCAATGCCCTTGTTGTTGTCGTGGTAGGTTCATGCAAGAGCTTCTTCGAATGAAAGAAATTGACTTAGACTCCTCTTGCATTCTCAGCATCTTGGCAACTTTGCGAAACTTGCAGGCATCATCATTCTTAAAGAATGACTTCATTGTCACCCATTCGTCATATGAATCATCACCATTGAAGCACCCAAACTCCAAAAACTTCTCAATCCCTAGAAAATCTTGATTCTCACATCTCAAAATCTCAATTGGAGAAGATTTATCAACAATATTGGTTTCGGATGCGGAATTCCCGCTTAAAGTTGGCTTGGGAAGGAGTTGTGGTTGATCCCCTGAAGAAGTTATATCTTTAAGTTCATCTAAGAAAGTGGCTGTTTCGACCTCTGCGAAGGTCGAGTTCGACCTCTCCAGAGGTTGAATCAGAAGGTTTTCTAAATTCTGCCCAGTTTGACCCTCAACAAAGTCCAGTTCGACCTTCCCGAAGGTTGAAATAGAGTTCGTTTTCTCTTCTTTCTCAGCTTCATCCTCAACTTGGTTCACTTCTTATGCTTTATTTTCTTCTTCCTCAAGGGTATTGAGGTAAGCTTCGATCCTTCCTAAGGAAGCAACAAGTTGTCCCACTTGATTTCCAAGATCTTGTATTTTTTGTTCATTTCTTAATAGTACTTGTGCAGATAACAATTGTCCCTCAACAAGTTTTTCTACTAAAGCCATTACGGTTGAGTTTGGAGCTTGAGCTTGTTGTGAGAATTGTATATGTTGTTCCTCCAATTGGTGATAACTTGCATATGACTCATAGTAGAAACTATGAAAATGTTGATCTCCATGTTGTTCATATGGTGGATAATCTTCATAACCTGAATTGTAAGAACAATGGTTGTAAAAAGGTTCATAGTAAGAAAATCCATCATAAGAACTAAATTGTTCCATAATAAAGAAAATAGAATTTAAGTTCAAGGAACGAGGAAACCAAATTTTGCCAATAATATCCTTCAAGCCTCGAATGAAAGGGTGACTTGAATAGCAGGGCCTAATGCCTAAACCTGCAAAGTTACAAAAAGAACACAAAAACAAAAACACAAAAAAAATAAAGTAATGTAATAAAACAAACCAACTCCCCGGCAACGGCGCCAAATTTTGATGGCTGTCGTTTACCACCAAAATTAAATTACTAAACCTTCGTATAGACAGGGTAAGTTCAGGTCGATCCCACAGAGAGTTGCGTAAACTACTTTACTCTAATTAATTTTAAAACTAATAATTTTTGGGATTTTTGAATTAAAGAAACAAGAAAAATAATAAAATTAAGCAACAAGATAAATAAATACTCCTATCCCAAGCATCGACTATTCAGGTTGATCTGATCATTGAAACAAAAGATATTAACATATTCATCAAGATAGAAGGCGTAGATTAACAACAAACACTAATTAATCCCATGAATTCACCACAATATATATATACTATATACTATATACTATGTACTATAAATAAATATTATTTGAAAGACCCAGGGAATTTACCAAAGGCCCCTTTCCAGGATCGATGAGGAGGCTCCATTTGAATTTTTTTTGTCCTTTTCTGTCTTTTTTCACTTGGTTAATTACTAAGAATGCCCTCTATTAGTTTCTCACGATTCCCTTTTTGTACAACCCTTTTTTCGTAATTACAAAGGTTTTAACCAGTTGAATGTGAAAGCATTTATTGACCATAAAATCATGTATTATTTATTTACTAAGAAGTCCCTCAATTAGTTTCTTACCATTCCTTTTTCCTCCAACTTTATGAATTTGCTATTTGATCCCATGTTTGGGTTAATGAGGGACTAGATTATTAAACATTTTGGTGAATGTTGAGATGGATAACTCTACTTTTTGATCTTTTACTAAAAATGAATGTGAACACAATTAATTTTGGTTTTAAAAGTAACTTTATTAATTCGCAATATTGATTTTTTTAAAAAAAATGCATTATTAGACATTTCATGTTCAAATAAAATGATTATTATAGTCCTATTTTTCAAAAAAATGATTATAGTCTTATAAAGATGGTTTTTTCTCCATGCTTATATTGCAATGTATCCTTCTATATCTTTGTTCGATAAATCAAGCGATAACAACTCTAAAAAGGGGAAATTGTATGACAACAACTACAAAAATTTTTATTTTCTACAACAACATGTTTTAAGGCACTATTATTTTACTTTGGCAGATTAGTTCTTCAATTATAAGATCTCCTCCAAATATCGAATTTGCTAACCAGCTACTCACATATATGATAAGAATCGAGAGAAAAAAAAACTCTATAACTAAAATGATTTGCTAGCCACATATCAAGAATGCTCGACGTGCCAGCGTGAGCCGATAACCACCTACTCACAAATATGATAAGAACCGAGAAAAAAAAACTCTAAAACTAAAATAATTTGCTAGCCACAAATCAAGAATGCTCAACGCGTCAGCGTGAGCCGATCAACTTGTACTAATTAAAGCGAACACTATTAACTAGCCTAATTTAGGTCCTAACCCTATGGCAAACGCACGATAGAATTCAAGGTTCAACAGCATTAAACATAGTGAATTATAGCCTACACAAATAACACACCCCAAACGGGCAAGCATTCAATTTGCATTCATGATTTCCTAGTAATTCCCAGTTACCCTTCAATAACTCCCAATCAACTAGTTGCTACCATGTGAAACCTAACCAAACGGTATAGAATTCCAACTAGCAATAGATTTAATCCTAATTAATAAGTTGCGCACCAAATCAATTAGAAATCATAAAAACATAAAAATAAATCTGAAATCATAAAATACCAAGATAAATAATCAGGTTAAGAACATAAATCTCACAAATCAACCTAAAAATCTAAGCATGGAATTAGAGATAAGAAAATTAGCTACTCATGATATTGAGAATAAAAACACAATTATCAATTGAATTAATAAAACCCAAACACATGAGAGGAAGAGATAAAACCAATTTTCTTGAGTCTTCAATTGAAGAGGAAGAAGAAATCGTTGCAAAAGAAGAGCCAAAAGTTGCGCCACCCAAGTCTGCCCAAAAAGGAGTAGAGCAAAGACTTGCTGCGTTTTGGATCTAAAACACCCTTTATATAGGGTTTGCGTAAATCCTTTTTAACTTAGGAAAAATTAAAGACTTTTACAAAATAATCCAAATACTAAAAGGACTAGGACTAGCTTGGACCCATTAAGCCCAATAATAGTAGGAAATAATTAAAGGGAGAAAAAGGAGAAAAACCCAATGAAAATAGGATTTTTATGCTAAAATCCGTATTCTGTCCAGGAGCCTCCCCGTGCGCGGCAAGGGTACCTCCCCACTCTCGGGTAGCCTCAGGAAATTTATTTACTTCCAGGAGCTTGACAGGTTCAGCATGGGTGCCTTCCCACTCACGGGGAGCATCAGAAACTTCATCCTTTGCTTCGTTGCTTGATTTGCAATTCCATCGTGTCTAGGATGTTGTCCATTCCGTTTTCAAATCCTAAGTTCCGAAAAGGTTCTCCAAATTCTTCACGAAATCACCTTGAATTGTCCTATTTCAACATTAGCATATTCAAAAGTACTATAAGACAAAAACAAAGCAATTAGGTAGAAATGAAACAAGATAGGGATTAAAAATATACAAATTAAGTATAGAAAACTAAGGGTCTGTTTGATAAACCATTGAAAATTTTCATTTCATTGAAAATTGAAATTTTCAGTGGTTTTATCTTTTCCATGTGTTTGATAACTTATTTGTAATTTAGCTTAAATAAACTTTTTCAATGAAAAATGGTTGAATTGGATAAGTAAGTGGGAACCTACTTATCACTTATCATTAAAAACGCTGAGCCAATCTATTTAAGAAAAAAAATGTTTTCAAACTTTATTACCCCTACAAAAGCTTACGTTTTTTTTCCTTCTCCAATCCTTCTCTTTTCTATTTCTTTTACTGAACAATCCTCTTCCTTTCTTCTTCAATTTCGTGGGGTTTCATTCTTTTTCTTTTTTTAAAAAAAAAACAAGAACCTTGAAAATCCAACGTCTATAGTTTATTTTTTATTTATGATATTTATATTTGATAACTATGTAATTTTTCTATAGAAAATCATAAGTATAAAGAATTTGTTTTTCTTCAACAATAAAAATAGGGGTAACAATGTAAAGTCAATTATTTTCAGAATTAAGTAGCTATTTTTATCAAACAATACGTTTACATCCAGTACTTGATTTTCAGTAAAATGTCAAACAGTTTTTAAAGTTTGAATTCAGTACTTATGAGATTCAGTATTAAAAATTCAGTACTTAATCTTTCAGCACTTAATTTTCAGTTTTATCAAACAGAACCTAAGTAAAATAAATGCCTATCACACCCTCCCTTTAAGATGCTTAATATATTCTACCCATTATTTTTGTAACCAGGCGAAATTACTAAACGCTCCTGCAATTTAAGCAGTTTAAGACATTAAGCAATTTAAGACAGTATGCAATTTAAGGGCATCATTAATTTTGTTAGAAGTCTATGGTTTATTTGATCTTTGCTGCTGCTGGATATGCTTTATTTACTTTCATATATACAATTATCTGAAATGAATTTGGATTCTTTGCCTTGAATCAGGCTATTTCTTTTCTGCTCTCTTGAGTAAAATCAGACTATGGTTTTTCTGATGCAGGGTTAGGCTAAAGATATTGAATTCAAGGGTCACCCTGAAAGCGTGGACCAACTCTATTGGGACCCTAAACATGTGAGCTAATAGCAATTGCATCTTGCGATAAGACTGTCCGCCTATGGGATGGTTGCAGTAAGTGAATGTTTTCTTCTATTATTGGTTAGAACACTAAAGAGGGAACGGAAAGACAACTACATATTTTACACCTTGGCCACAGTTTGTATAGGTTCAATATTATGATCACTTCATGAATTCTGAATGACTTGGTTGCTTATTGTAGCGTAGCTAAATAGATAGTTGCTTGACCACACCGTATTTACTTTAGCCTACTTCTGCTTTTATAGGTAGAACGTGTTCACAATAAGCTGACCTTAGTGGGGAGAATTTAAACATCACCCATAAACCTGATGGGACACACATAGCTGTTGGTGATAGGGTATGTCCTACTGTCTTATGTCACTAGGATCGCACTTCAGCATCCGCAGCCTTAATCTTTCATGTACTTGATCCTCAATAGCAGTAGAGCACTATTTTGTTGTATCGTTTCATTACACTATAATGCATTATTTAGGCATTCATATTACTCTGATTATTGCCCTGCAAGATGATGAATTAACAATACTGGATGTTTGAAAAATTAAGCGTATTCACAGGGTGCAAGTTCAGTTATGAGGTATCAGGTATGGCTGAGTTCATACTTATTTTCCCTTTCTCCTTTGTTACTTTTTTCCATCTTTAAGATGAAATTTAAACACATTGATACTTAAATTAGAGGCATAGTTCTCCCATATGAATTCTTTACACACAACATTAACTTGGCCCCTATAATCTACCAACCATATCACACAGAATGATCTTTGAACTTAAATTTAACCATTGAATGAGACTGCAATGGTTCATTCATTTAAATCAAGGCTTAAATTTAAATTGAGTGAATGATGAAGAAAGCACCAAGTATTAATGTGTTATATATGGTTTGTTTCTGTCTCAACATTCAAATGTGTTAATTTCATTTACTTTTATATGGCTACAATTTCTAACTATCTTGAGAAAAATCCAACAGGTTGAATCAACAAACCGCCAAGATATTATAGAAATGGAATGGAAAGCACAACCTTTTGAATTAGAGGTTAGGCTTTTTGACGATGTGGTCGACCAAATTAATGAAGAAGAGCTTTTAGCCATTGTTCCAAGACCGGTTATGATATTTGCAGGTGTGTTAGCTAGAACAGCAGAAAATAGGATATCACTTATATCATGCTCTGCAACAAGGATCTATATTAACTTGCATATGGAGGAAACTTCAATTGTCCATGCACAGTAAGTCACTATGGGAAAAAAAAGAAATATCAAATTAATTTTTTTATCTGTTATTAATTGATGACAAGTGATCACTGTCTCAGATGTGGACATGTTGTTGGCCCGTTCAATTACTGCCTGGAGACGATATCTGAAGATACAGGATAAGGGATAATATCAGAACAATATTTTTCCAGAGATTGAAGACTTCTGCTTCAAATATTTTTCATATTGTTTATATTATGTTTGTATGGAATTTGCATATTTTACATATTGATTGAGATTGAAGAGTTGGCAAACACCGTCTTCTTTTACATATCAATTTACTTAATGGTGACAGAATAAAATCTATTTAAATTCCAGCAATTGATGGAGAGGAGCAAGATTTAGGCCCTTTTGTGATTATTAACACTTCAAAAAGTCTAAGTTTTCTCTATCATGTTTCTAATTATCATTTGTATGTACCCTTCAAGACTACTAGGTGTATTTTCCTTTATATACTAAGCAACTTGATGTGCCAACTTACTGCTATATGTCAGAAAATATTTGTAAAAACAACTTCGTCCTATTAATGGATTTCTTACTTAGTATAATTTTTGGCATTTATAATGCTTGGAATCCTTATTATTTTTTTTGGTCAGGAAAAAATCTAAGAGACTACCCGTCTCGTTAATAATTATTTTTATTATATTTTTGTCTATAAGTGGTAAGCATGAACAATATGGAAAACTTATTTAAATTGGTTCCAAACGTTTGGCTATATGCAGGGGAGGGGAGAGTATTAATTTTGTCAGATCCCAACCAAAATCTAATTCAAGTGTGTTGGCATAATAATATGGTTCAAGCCATTTCTTTTCTATGAACAAGCTTGAGATATTGAAATTTAAGTTCTGGTACTTCTATATATTAAGATTACAAATCCAGACTATTCTGAGACAACTTCAAGCACAACCTTTAACATGACTACATGCTTTGTTTAGAGATCAAATCATATCCTAAATCTCTATTATTTCGGCTTCACTGCATTCACTAGCAGTACTTTTGGTAACCTCGGAGCTAGTTTTGATGTCATGTCTCTTGCCAACTGTCCTCATTGCTTTGTGGACTTCAAGCATTGTTGGCCTTGTGTCAGCATTGAGCTGCACACAGTCACATGCAACTCTGAAAATCTGAAAGATTTCAAAATCATATCCTCTCCCAACCAAAGATTTATCAACGATATCATAGAAATCAGCCCTTTCTGAGACATCAAACACCCATTTAGTAAGAGACTGATCATCTTCAGTGTTTGATGATTCGGCCAACTTACTTGGATCATACCCTGTGATCAGTTCAAGAAGCAGAACTCCAAAGCGATAAACATCCTCCTTGACAAAACTCAACTCCCAAAACTCACTGTCCACATAGAAACTACTGCTCCAATCGGTTTGATTTGATTTCATGAGCATCACCCGCCTCTCCGAAGTTTGAGATCTTGGGATTGAAGTTCTGATCAAGTAAGATACACTTTGAACATATGTCAAGATGGACTAGGCGGAGATTGCAATTCTGGTGTAGCCAAACTAGACCTCTTGATACCCCATGTGCGATTTTCACCCTCAATGGCCAGTCGATGAATTTCGCCTTGCCTTGATCTGCTGGATGTAGCCAATCATATAGATTCCCATTGGACATATATCTGTAAACCAGAAGCTTTTCCTTTGAATCTATGCAGAATCCAAGGAGTGGAACCAGGTTATGATGTCTCAATCTGCCTAGTGTCTTCAATTCAGTTATGAAATGCTCATCAAACGTTTGGGTGTTATTACATAACCTTTTAATTGCGAGAAGCCAACCATTAGGCAGAGTTGCCTTGTAGGTTGTCCCCATTTGTCCAAATCCAATAATGTTATCTACACTAAAGTTTTTTGTCGCCTCACTAAGATCGGAATAACTCATTCTTGTAACCAAATTCACCAATATAGAAGTCTGTAAAATAATAATGACAAACTCCATTAAATACCCTTCATTTATCTTTTAAATTTTTTTATTGGGGTTGCATAAATGAACAACCAAAATGATCATCATATATGCAAGGATTTGCAGCACATTCACAAACATGAAAATGAGGACAGAGGGGAAGAATTAGAGTACCTCTCTGCTGGCTTCATGTAAGATATCCTGCACAAGTAGCAATTCCCTTGTCTGATGAGAATCTTTGCTTTTGCTAGTCCTCCAATTCAATACTAGAGTCGATATAAATTGGCGCAGCAGTTTATTCATCTCATCTCTGTCTACCCAGGGGCCAAAGTATGACAGAAAAATGCTTATAACTGAAACTAGAGAAACCATATAACCGATCATAAAACCCTTTTTAAAGTATTCAATGAAATTAGTTTTAATGCAGCGCTTTAAGGGGAAACCACATAGTCCTGAGTTACCCAAAAAAGAAGTAGTATTAAACTCATTTTTATAAATAAAGCGAGGCACTGGGCCATATAAATGATTGTTAGAAACATTGAAAACCCTTAGCCGATCTAGCAGAGCAAGTTCTGGCGGAATGACGCCAGATAGTTGATTGTTGTCGAGATTCAGTGTATTTAGAAAACTGCAATTAGCTATTTCTTTTGGTATGTTACCAGAGAATCTGTTGGAGGAGAGATCGAGTGAAGTTCCAAATTTGAAGATTTTTGAGATATTCGATGGAATGGGTCCTGAAAGCTCGTTATATGAAAGGTTTAACCCCGTTAAACTCCGGCATTTCTCAATGCCCAGAGGAAATTGGCCCTTCAAACCCATGTTGGCTAGGTCAATAAACTGCACTTTGTTCTCCACTGCGTTCCAGCATGTAACCTTAGGAAACCGACAGATGAAATCTTGATCTGTTTGGTCGTCCAAGTGCCAATAAGAATTCAAGTAATTAAAAGGGTCTTCCAACGAATCTTTTATAGATTTCAAGCAACTGATATCGTCGTCCGTGCAGATACTTACTGTAAGAGATATTGATGATTTTAATCTAGAATTTTGAATTGTAAATTTTAAACTGTAATTAGTTGTGATAAGCTAGGTTATATCTCAAGTAGTTGACTTAGAACCAAACACCTAAAAGCTATACATAAACCTCTATAATCTCTTTGTAATTGCGATTTGATCAACACAATTTGAAACCCTTATTTCCTTCAACTGTCTTCACTTCACCTCTCTGCAACTTCTATATGGTATCAGACTTATAACCTCAAGCAAACGCTTCTTCGATCCTGTCAAACGCTTCCTCAATTCTCTTTTCCAGCCTTCCTTCATGGCAACCTCCAACACAACCTCAAACACAATCTCAAATCTACCTATCTCGATCAATGCCACAGCACAACTTCCTTTAAGACTAACCTCAAAAAATTTCATATCCTGGCGTGCACAATTCGATGCGCTCCTTCAAGGATTTGACCTTGGTGGCTACGTTGATGGCACCATCACAGCCCCAGCCAAAGAAATTCAGAAAGATGGCCGAACAATGACAAATCCAGATTTCACATTCTGGTTAAGGCAGGATAATTATCCTTCACGCCATAATACTTCACTCAGAAGCTGTCCATACCATATGTCGCTTCTTCTTCACTTCTCATGATGCCTGGCAAAGGCTGCTCAA
>AWUE01018549.1:0-10142 GCA_001974825.2 Corchorus olitorius | reverse complement strand
CGTGTGCTTCGCTATCTCAGAGGGACAATAACGAATGGTATTGTGATCAATAAATCATCTGCTCTTAATCATTTCCTTATTGCCTATGTTGATGCGGATTGGGCAGGGGATGAAAGTGATCGAAAATCTACCTCTGCTTATCTTGTATACTTCAATGGCAATTTGGTTTCTTGGAAATGTAATAAGCAAAAGTCAGTTGCAAGATCCTCTACCGAAGTAGAGTACAAAGCAATAGCAGGAGCATCAGCTGAATTGGCTTGGATCCAGAATCTTCTTGCTAAGCTCAAGATCACCATTCCTCATGCTCCAACAATCCTCTCTGATAACATAGGTGCTACCTATGTCTCGGCTAACCCGGCCTTACACTCTAAAATGAAACACATAGCCATTGACTTTCACTTTGTAAGAGACAAGGTTCAAGCAGGTAGTCTTCAAGTTAAGCATGTCTCAACAAATGATCAATTGGCTAACCTCCTGACAAAGCCTCTGTCCAAGCAACAATTTCATCGGCTAAAATCCAAGATTGGTGTTACTCTTCCATCCACACCATCTTGAGGGGGTGTGTAAGAGATATTGATGATTTTAATCTTGAATTTTGAATTGTAAATTTTAAACTGTAATTAGTTGTGATAAGCTAGGTTATATCTCAAGTAGTTCACTTAGAACCAAACACCTAAAAGCTATACATAAACCTCTGTAATCTCTTTGTAATTGCGATTTGATCAACACAATTTGAAACCCTTATTTCCTTCAACTGTCTTCACTTCACCTCTCTGCAACTTCTATAACTTACGACACCCAGCAATGACAACACCAAAGTGCCAAGCAATACTTTACTGTCAAATCTTGGAGCCATTTGAATGTAATAAGAATACGCGATTGAATTGTAGATGAAGAAAAAGAAAAGAAAAAGATATGAGGGGACCTGAAGAGAAGGTTTCAAAGAAAGAAATGGATGAAAAACAAACTCAAATACAAGGCTGCAAGGATAACCAGCATATATAATTTGTTGTTGAACAAAACAACTTTTTCTGGTGAAACTTCTGGGAATCATACTGTAAAATTTCCATCAGCATTGACTTCAAACACAAAAGCAAGTGTTCCAAGTCTTATTCGTGGGAAATGTAAAGCAACGTGTCCTTAATCGTAAAGGCAGATAAGGCAAAGTTAAGGAACTAGCCATAGAAAAACCAAGGGATATTACAAACACATGGGGGGACATGAAGACTTATAAGTCAGCAGGCCAATTAATGAGTAAAGAAGAGAAGGGCCCATGAGTGAAGAAATTACTACCTACCACTAGTCTACTACTGAAATGTAGAAAGAAGTGTTCAATTTAGAGACAACTAGGTCCTTACCCGCGTTTCGCTGCGCGGGGCTTAGAAAATCAACAAAAACTTTGTTTGCTTTTACAAGAAAAATTATTTGAAGTAAAATCAATTTGAAACATGTAAAACAATAGCTTGTTTGATGATTGTTGTCTTAATTTTTTTTTGGCAATGTAGGCCTTTCGTTTTTTTCTTCTTTTTTTTTTGTGGAGTTTAGAGACTTGGAATAAAAAAAATGCATAGTATTATATATGAGACATGAAGGTCTGCATTTAACAAAATAGTGTATAGCATAAGAGAGAAAAAAAAACAGACTTGGATAGTCTGGAAAAATGCCAAACCTAATAGAATGGAAGTGAAAAGATGTTCGCTTTTTTTTGGCCGAATAAAAAGGTGTTCGTTACTATCTGAGATTTCTGTTGAATATTATTGAGCAAAAAATCATGTCATAGAACATATTCATAGATGCACAAAAACATGAAACAACTATAGTATTTCATAAGAAAAACTACTAATGAATCGCCCTATACATAAAGAAAAGAGAGCAAATAAAAGTCAAAAACATTTGTTGTTCAATATTAGCTCTCCTTTTCACCAAGTCCTTCAACATTTCCTATCAAAGAAGAGATCCCAGATTCCTTCATTAAGACAAATGCAGAGCAAAGTCCATTCAAATCTCACGCACAACCCAAATCTAATCCAAGAAATTTCTCAAAACTTGTAGGAATTACAAATAATTGAAGAAGTTATAGATCTTAAAACAGAAAAGTTCCACTGCAAATGACACAAATATATTACACAATGAGATCATTGCAGAGAAGTATAATACTTCATCAAGCTCACTACATTTGGTTGAGAAAAGAAATGGCAAAGTTCTGCAAATCACCTGAAGATCGTTCTGAATCAATCTGATTTAAGTATGAAGAGGCATCATTAAAACTTGCCAATGAGGATGAATGCTAAAAATGATGACTGCTTGACTTTTTGTATTGCCATTGACATCTGGGAAGACAAACCAGAAAACAAATTAGTCTCAGTCAGGGGATAAATAGCATATTTCCAATGGTATTATTGCTATAAATTTTGAACAAAACAGAGTAATTACAGTGAGAAAATTTTAAAAATGGCAACTATTGCTAAACAAAAAAAAGTATTTTGAGCATACCTTCCCCCTGGTGTCTAAAGAAATATGAACAAAATTAACTATATGTGAAGCTGATCATTCAAAAGTTATACATCCAAAAATAGGGAATTCAAACAGTTGAAGAGATACCTGAATGATGTACTTGGAACCCTTGTCATACCTGTTAAAAGAAAAAAAAAGAAATGGAGAAACAAATCATTATTATGATCAATAAATTTACCCAGATAACGTAATTTCTTTGTAAGCCTATGGTTTAATAATGATCAACAGTGAAACAGAAAAGGAAATGAAGTGAAATCAAAAGGTTAACTGCAAAACATTAAAAATTAAAATAAAATCAAGGATCAAAGTAGCTTACATGTACTCAACCTATCCTGTAAAAAGCACGTACATGGTTAACAAATAAAATCCATCACCTTCTAACAAACAATTGCATCAGAATGAATTGAAGTGAAGATTTCCAAATCCAAAAACAAAAAATCACCTTTAAATAAGAATCTCTGTCAAAGTATCAATGATTCAATTCTCTACCTAATTTCCATTAGACATGCCAAACAATTTGGTTTCCCATTATATATAAATAATAATGAAACATTCACATGTGTGTGTGTAAATATCTTGGATTGATGTCAGTCGATATGTATGCCATGTCAGGTGTTGAGGGGATTTCTCTTACATTTTCACATATTAAATGATGAAAATGAACTATTTCTTGTTCAAACATGAGCCAAAAGACAAGACAACACAATACCACAATACTATGAAGAAACTTTTTAAGACTTCGAATTCAGCAACAGCCCATCACAAGCATCGTATCAACCACAAATGATGCAACTCTAAAAACAAAATTGGATAAAAAAATTGCATACTTCCTTAATCATCATAAGTATGGGATTTTTTCAAGGTTTCAATATCTTAAAAATGGTTCTCCAACCTCAACAATTTGTATTGGGATCTCTCTTTCCCTCCCAACAATTTGTTTAAGCATGGATACAAAATTGACAGGGCATATCAGCAACCATTAATATCTTGATTAATCTCATAAACTTAAGAAGAGAAGAACCTACCTTGTTCATCCGCTTCACATATCAGCACATATATCTTTCAAAATCAATATCATAATATCCCCACTAATAACCATTGTAATGCCCTTTCCACAGCTAACATGTTAATCCAAGGGTCTGACAATAGACTAAATATAAAGTATAAGTGTATGACAAATCAGTGTAAATTTGATCATAATACAAAACAATGCTACCTACTGACAGAAATATATAATTATGAGTGCCCTCATTGATAGAAATATATATAATTTGACCATAATACAAACCTGGATCATGATCCTCTGACAGCATGGGAAGAAAGGTAATCTCTAATCAAGTAAATTGAGAGTGTTCAGCATAAATCAAAAATGAAAGGCTAGCTAGGCAAGAATTACTAACATTAAGGTCATCGATGCATTCATGCTAACAAAACAATAAACTATATACTTAACTTTTTGTAGGGAAATATTGTAACTATTAATTTTCTACTTAAATTTGACTCTTATCAAGATATAAAGCAACAATCAGAAGGGAAGTTAAAGCAAATGACCTACAGATACTGGTGATAGATTGCAAAAGGAGCCGAGTAAGGTAGGAGGGGTAGCAAATCCTTAATCCAAAAGTTAAATAATTGGAGTAATGATCAACACAATTGTCAAACATTGAAATATAGCCTTGCAAACCTGAAGATTTCCAAAGTCCTTCATTACCTATTCCATAAACTGCAAATCCTGTTTTCACCTTCTTAATTGCAGCACCTGAATTATCAATCAAAATAATAAAGTCTTAATTAATTTGTCTATTTCTTCATATATACATGAAAAGAGTCCAAAGAATTACTTTCTTTGCCATTTTAATCAAAGTTTGTAGCCTCTTTTCTAATATGAAAAGAATAATAGAAGAAATCTGACATTTTGAACAATGGCAAGGCACAAATAAAATAAAATCTATGTTGCGCAGATGGACAAAAAATGATTGTGATTCGATATATAATATATGCAATTGGCAATTAATACATATATCAAATAGCTAACATACCTTCCTTTAGGGAAAGTTGTAATAAAGTTGAAAAGAAGGTGAGAAAGCTTAACAAATTCAATCATGAATATATATGCAGCAAAAAGGGAAAGCTTAAATATAGACTCACCCTCTTTCTCGAAGAAGAAGCCATGATGAAAACTCTGCAAAAACAAAGAACAAACAACAAAAACCAAAAATTTAAAATTGATAAAACGAAATCAAAAGCAAATTACAACAAAAAAAAAAATTAACATGCAGCCAATCCACTAAAACCAAATAGAAAAAAAAAAAAAAAACCAATGACAGAGCAAACCTGTCAAGAAAAAGTCATAACTGTATAGCTATGGCCATTGCCACCAACTATCTCAGCACAATGCCAGGAGCCTGATGGCCCCTTTTTTTTTGCTCAAGACTTCAACTTTGGTCCCTTTCTTGAGTCTCATGATTCTTAGTACATAAATTCTAACAGGCAAACTGCAAAAGACATTGAAAATTGAAGTAATTAATTCATCAGACAATCTCAAACAAAAACTGTAATAAAAATCAATAAACAGATTACAGTGCACTACAATTCGAATATCCTACCATCATCCAGAAAGAATTATAAAAGAAAAAGTTTTTCTTCTGGAAAGGCAGTTTATGCTAAGTGTGAATAAGGAGAAAAAGAACAAAATTTTGAATTAGGATTACAGAAATTAAGCCAAAAAAAAATCAGGACATTTAAAAAAAAAATTTCTCATTAAAATTTAAAGAACAACAAAGAAATCCTAACGAAAGCGTTATTTAATCTTGGAAATTAATTTAAAGTACACAAACAAAACAACACAGTCAGGAGCAAGCTTCTGTTTGGTTCCTAAGAAAATGGAGAAAATTAAAAGCAATCAGAATTTCGCGGGAAAAATTTGAAGTGATCCACTAAGTTCAAGCTTTTTCTATATTAAAAATTAAATGATATCAATTAAAAATTGAAATTATAACACAAAAATTTAATCCTCTTGTTTTCATTATCCACCGGTTTCATAGTAACCAAACAGAAGAAAATTAACAAATAATTACAAAAACAAAAACAGGAAGAAAAAAAACGTAAAAGCGAAAAAAAAATAAACTTGTTCATAATCAAAACAATCATAATTACATCAAAAAAATTAAAATTAAATACTTAAAATTATCGAATTGAGGAAGAGGATTTGACTAACCTTTGATGAAGGATTCAAGAAGAAAACAAAAAGACCAAAAAGCTTTGTTTCTCAGTTCCTTTCAGAAATTAATTTGTTTTCATTGTTGTTATAAATTTTTTGGGCTATTTTTTGTTTGAGGAAATTAATATATATGAATCCCTTGCTCTGCCTCTTCCTCCCTCTTCCTGTCTTCCCCCTTGGTATATCTCTCGACTCTTCTCCCTTTCCCTCGTCGTTGTTCTCTCCCCATCTTCGATCGAACCCTCTGTTGCTCTCTCTCCACCCAATCCTCCAGAGGCTTCCAACAAAATAAGACAGGAAGAAGAAATACTAAGGAATCTCGAGAAGAAATACTAAGGAAAAAAATAAAATCAGGAAAGAAGAGATGAGGGATTAAACAAAAGGAATAGATGAAGAATGGCAGAGATTGAAGCGGTGAAGCGGTGGATGGAGGAAGAAACATAGCTTAAATAAGGAATTGGGGAAGCGGTGCTGGGGAAGACCAAATTAACCCAAACACAACTCCCAAATTACCCACTAAGCTGCCCCTAAGTACCAAAATTAGCCCTAATTAAAAAAAATCAAAATAGTTTAGAATTCAGCAAAAGAGGGTAAGGTAGTATATCTGCCTTATCAAATTAAAGTTGTTTAGATATAAATTGTGGTCTTTGAGAGAGGAAAGAAGATACTCCCTCAGTCCCATATTATCTGTCCCTTTTGGGTCAAAGTTTCCTAACTTTGACCTTTAATTATAAAATAAATTATATAAAAATAAATTTTAAAAAATTATGTTTTGATTAAGGTAAGTCTTAAACTTTTCAAAACATATTTTTCGAAAATTTGATTGTATATATATTTTTTGTAATTAAAGGTCAAATGTATGATTAGTTTGACCCAAAAGGGACAGATAATATGGGACGGAGGAGTATATAACATGATCTTTCCAACTAAAATTGTGGTTCAATGATTAATTAATTAATTAATTAATTATTAGAATTATGGAACATTTCAATTCAACAAGCTAGACTCATATTTTATGTTGTAATTCAAGAAATAAATATCTTTGTACCCTATAAATTTGTAAGAATTTAGTAAGTTCAAGTAGTATTGTTATCTGTCGTAACAAACAAAAAAAGGGAAAATTATAGTCCTTTATTAATTAGAATCCAACACGTAAACAAGTTATTCTTAGTTATGTAGAGATTCAATGTCGGTTAAGGCTAGAAGTTTAATATGGAAAATGGGAGGAAAAACTTATTTTCATTAATTGGTTACAAGGTATTTATACAATACATGAGTTTGGGCATAAGTCAAATACATAGAGCTATCTAGTATAACAACCTATCTAGTGTAACAAACTTTACAAATCAAATATTGAATTTGAATTTAAGATGAAGGATAAGTTGGTCACTTATCCCTTACACGCCCCCTCAAGATGGTGTGGATGTTGAAGAAACGCCAATCTTGGATTGTAATTGCTGAAACTTCTGGCGGGAAAGTGGCTTTGTTAGTAAATCTGCTAACTGGTCATGAGTAGAGACATGTTTCACTTGCAGGGAACCAGCCTGAACTTTGTCTCTAACAAAGTGGAAATCAATCGATATGTGCTTCATTTTGGAATGAAGAGCTGGGTTGGCAGACACGTAGGTTGCACCGATATTGTCAAAGTAGATTATGTGAACATTAGAAATCGATACCTTAAGTTCAGACATCAAATTTTGAACCCAAGCGAGTTCTGCCGCAGCACTGGCAATGGCCCTGTATTCGGCTTCAGTGGAGGATCAGGCAACTGTTTTCTATTTGTTACATTTCTAAGTGATGAGATTCCCGTTAAGATAGAAAAGATAGGCTGAGGTAGATTTGCGATCACTTGTATCACCTGCCCAATCTGCATCTGCATAGGCATAAAGTGATGGGGAAGAGGTACCGCAGGAAGAAGTGATGCATTTCCGCAGGAAAAGGCCAGTTGACAAAGTGCCTTTGAGGTACCGCGAGACACGCTTCAAAACTTGCCAATATACATCTGTAGATTGATGCATAAACTGAGCAAGTTTATTGACTGCAAATGATATATCCGGGCGAGTAATAGATAGATATTGCAATGCACCAATAACACTTCTGTATTCTTTTGCATCAGGTAGTAAGGTGCCAGTATCCAAGGTAAGAGAGATAGAGGATGCCATGGGTGTGCCAACAGGCTTGGAGTCAAGCATATTTATGCGTTGGAGCAGGTTGGTGACATACTTTTTCTGAGACAAAAAGATGCCACTAGCAGTAGTTTCAGTTTCAACACTAAGAAAATAACTCAAGGGTGCTGGATCCTTAAGTGAAAATTCTTTCGACAGTGAGCCAACAAAGTCTTGTAGAAAAGACTTAGAATTGCCAGTTAAGATGATATCGTCGACATAAACAAGGAAATAAGCAGTGATATCCTTAGTTGTGTAGACAAATAAAGAAGAATCTGACCTTGATTGTTGAAAACCAGACTTTATGAGAAACGAACTTAAAGCATTATACCATGCTCTTGGTGCCTGTTTCAGGCCATATATAGCCTTCTGAAGTTTGCAAATATACTCTGGATGTGTAGAATCAATATAGCCTGGAGGTTGCTTCATAAAGACATCTTCTGACAGAATTCCATGAAGAAACGCATTATTGATATCAAGTTGAATCATCTGCCAATTGAACTGAATTGCAACAGAAAGGACAAGCCGAATGGTGGTTGGTTTTACCACTGGGCTGAAAGTTTCAGAAAAATCTATACCCGACCTTTGATGAAACCCCTTGGCAACCAATCTCGCTTTGTATTTGGAGATGGTGTTGTCTGGGTTTCGTTTGATTCGATATACCCATTTACAACCAACAAGATTTTGTGTAGGAGAAGGAGGAACAAGCTGCCACGTACCATTTCTTATAAGTGCATTAATCTCATCGGACATGGCAGATCTCCAATTTGGGTCCTTTACTGCCTGTGAAACACATGTGGGCTCTGCCGCAGAGATAAGATGCTTTGTAGCCAGGAAAAATTTTGGATTTGGCTTATTGATGTTGTTCTTCGACCGAGTTACAATGGAGTGAGTATTGGTGTTCTGTTGGATGACTAGATCTGAGGATTGCGGCAGCGGAACATCCTGCGACAATGGAACATTCTGCAATAGTGGAACATCCTGCGGCAGTGGAACAATATTTTGTAAATCCTGCGGCAGTGGAGCAACTGCCTGTACACCCTACGGTGAAGCTGGACTTAAATCATGGTTAGAATCTGAATTCGCAGCATGTGTTGGTGCGGGCATTGAAGTGGATGGCAGAGTAGACTCAACAGAAGAGTGTTTATCTAGAACAACTAGACTCGGATTCGCTAGAAAAGAAGCGGCAATGGACTCAAGATCGGAAGATGACTGCACTGATTTTTGTGGATATGGAAACTGATCTTCAACAAATTCAACATGACGTGATACAAAGACTCTAGAAGACTCCAAGTCGAGACACAGAAAAGCACTTTGGTTGCTGGAATATCCTAGAAAGACACATGGTTTGGAACGCGACTGAAATTTGTTTTTGTTGAAAGGACGGAGACATGGATAACAGAGACACCCGAAGACACGTAGTTTGTTGTAATTTGGATCTTTCTTGAAAAGAATTTGGAATGGTGAGTGAAAATTGAGTGTGGGAGTTGGCATGCGGTTAATGAGGTATGCAGCGATTTGGAAGGCATAGCTCCAAAATTGGAGAGGAAGAGAAGCTTGGTGTAGAGAGTTAATCCAGTTTCAACAACGTGGCGGTGACGTCTTTCGGCAAAACCATTATGTTCGGAAGTATGGGGAGGTGTTTGTAGGTGGGAAATACCATTTGGTCCAAGAAATTGTTTTAGTTTCTCATACTCTCCACCCCCATCAGAATATAAAGTAATAAGAGATTAGTCAATGAATTTTTCAACCACAACTTTAAACTTAGGAAACAACAAAGAGAGATCTGACCTTTTGTTTAATGGAAACAACCAGATATACTTTGAATAGTGATCGACAAAGATTACATAATATTTGTGGCCAGCAAATGATGTAATAGGTGCTGGACCCCAAATATCTGTATAGACAAGTTCTAAAGGCTTGGAACTAGTTAAAGATGACACTCCAAAAGACTGCTTGTGACTTTTATTGCAGTGGCAGGAATTACAAGAATGGAAATCTTTAGACAAATGTGGTAAGGAAAAATCCTTGATGACTCTACTGAGAATGAGCTTGGAGGGATGACCTAGGCAATTGTGCCAGTCTTGGGTAGAAACACGAACAGAAGACAAAGCAACATGCGTTATTGGCTGGAAACTAGAAGAAAATTGATAGACGTCATCCACGTTCAACCCCCGCGACAGCACTGCTCGAGTCTGCAAATCCTTAACCAAAAATTTATCAGCATCAAATTCAACAGAGAC
>AWUE01018546.1:0-25061 GCA_001974825.2 Corchorus olitorius | reverse complement strand
AAAGCCAAAAACAAAAACATGATAATGATGATACTTCCTTTTAAGTGGCATTTAAATCTATCCCATGTTGCATTGCATATCCCGTCATTTAGCTATCATTTTAGTAGTCTAATTTGGGCATTTTAGCTACGATTGGAATTCAATTAGGATAACTCCTTCACATTGCACAAGTAGAATCTCCATTTTCATTTATAGCATTGTTATTACAAAAAAATACAATACAAAAAAGAAGAAGAATGGCCTTCATTTTACATGTGCATTTACAAGAATACCAAGAAGATTTTAAGTTGTTTTTCTCTCCTCGGGTTCCATGGCTATGAAGATTTGGAAAATCCCATTTGGAATTCCTTAATGGGCCGAGATTACCTTTCCTTAAGCTCGCCAAACACATAAGGTTCAAGCTTTGCTGCCTTATCTTACAGGTTCCTGCACACATAAACCAGATGCCAATGTCAAAATATTGCTGCATTTTCCAGACCAAATACCACCCTAATATACTCAATAACCATGAGCAACACATTCACAAGGGAAGATACAAGCGACCACCTCAGGCAAACAAGACAGCAATGACTAGTCATTTATGGGGGTACAACAATCATCAATTCGCATTTTGGCACACACCAAACAGAAGCAATCAATTTCAGTTTTACACAGGCTCCATAGGCATTGTCACAAGCATTTCAGGGGAAAGCAAATTCAGCAGGTTCATGCATAAAAAACCAACACGCAAAGCAGAGGATTCAGTCCCATTTATCAAGCTAACTTCCCAATAGGTTACAAGAGAGAGAAGGAAAGAATTTACCTAAGGGAGCCAGTCAACAAAGCCAGCTCATCCATCTTTGCCAAGGGCTTCTGATCCTTATCCTCTGCCATTCTTATCCCTTCAACAACCTGCAAAGAGACAAGAAAATTTGGTTAAGAGCAAAAATAGGAGAGGGGAATCGGTTGGTTCAGGAACCTAAAAAGAAGCAGAATTCACCTCCCTTTTTCCGGATACACTACAACTCATCTCTTCTCTCCCTATAAGAATAAAATTAAGTAGCTTCTCTCCAAAAGGTCTCTGATTTTTTGACACCACTCCAGGTTCTCTTTTTCCACCTACCTCTATACACACCTCATCGCTAACTCTCTTTAACAGGCTCTCTCAACCAAAATTCACCCTCTCCCTGCCTTGAACACAAAAAACCAGGCCTCTCTCTCTCTCTCAAACTCTCCTAGCTCTGATCTTTCAAGTGTCCGGACACCCTCTTGCCCACAACGACACAATTCCCCTCTCTTCACAACCACCATACAGACTCTACCCACACACAAGAACAGGGAGTCTCTCAATAGTATCTCTCACAAAAATATCACAGGCATTAGATTGAACCAAGAACCTCACCCTCAACAATCCTCTCCAAGAAAGAAACCCTTCCCACTTCACTGACAGCACTCACAAAATATCTATCCGATTCATAACCTCCACACCACTGAATATTCTCCTCATCATACACACAGCCTCTCTCGATCAAGCTCACACCCTCTCTCAATCTCCTCTCCCATCAAACCAAGAACCTCACCCTCTCTCAATCGCCTCTCCCATTGAACCGATATACACAAAAAAATCAATCCTCTCTCTCATCCATACCCAGATACACTCAACCTCAAATTCATAGAGTCTATCCCATTCGCAGCCTCTTACCACGAACACTCATTTTCGGATCATCAACTCACCTCCCACTCTCTCTCCCCATTTTCTCAAAAGCAGAACACACTGACCTTCACCCTTTACACACAAATCTCAAGCCTCCCCTGAAAAAGATCTCTGGACACTCACTGGAAAAAATTATCTCACACAGTTCATCTCCCCATCCCTCTCTTCCATTTCTACACATTTTTCTCCTCTGCAGATATTGGCCCCTTCCCACAAAAAAAGGGACACAGATTCCCCATCCTCCCTTCACACAAAAATAACACACACAATCTCTCGGCTCTCTCTCACTCATCAAGCACTCAAATCCTGCCCACAGAATCCTCAACAAAAAAAATCCCACACCCTCCATCACAATAACCTTCGTTCACAACCACCTCCACAGACTCATTCACACACACCAGACTCCTCTCTTGGATTCTCCTACTTTCTCTCACGAACGGACCCCTTCTCTCGCTCACCACACAACCACACTCATCTTGACAACCTCACACCCTGGTTTTTCCCAACCTTCACATGCAGAGACCAGAGATTTTTTTTACTACCCTGATTCTCCAAAAGAACCCACTCTCAACAACTCATCTCGGACCTCACTCATCCCACTGCCAAGAAAACACACACATTTCTGAAACCCAACGATAGACCAAAAAAAAAACTCGGTCTCTCCTCTTAAAAGAAAACATACACTGCCTCTCAAAGAAAAACGCACACATACAAATATTCAGTGACTCTCACATCCAACTTCGACAATCTCCTCCTACAGACTCTGATGGGAAGACTCCAAATCCATTCCCCAAACAGCGCCTTTAATCCTTTTCTCACCCAATCTATTGAAGAGCTCCTTGACGCAGCCAATTTATCTGATCCTGACTCCAACGATGGCATCAAAACCCAATTCGCCAATGAGGACTCCAAACTCGAAAAAGAGATTATCAAGGTCATTTTGTCAGGGAAAACCGACTCTTGGAAACCCATCTCCGGTCAAGCCGTTACCATCAACGGGCACCACATTTGCATCACTTTTTATGAAGAGAAGGGATCAGATTATCGGGTTTGGGAATGGCATGGCCATATAATGTGGTCTGATGAAGAGAATGGATATTCGCCTGGATATATTTACGGGAATTACTTTGAGAGACTTCAAGGGAAGCCACGGTGACACGTGATGAGGAAAAGAAAGGAGCGAAAGTGGCGGAGGAGGAAGAGGAAGAAGGAGCTAGGGAGAAGGCGAGGAGCGACGGCGTTCTTAGGTTTTCAAGTGGATTCTAGGGTTTGGTGGAGGAAGAAGAAAGAGGTGCTCTTATAGATACCTGCCAAACCCGACCCGATCCGGCTTAAAGACCCGCGGGCAACCCAGTTAAGGTAAGGTTTCTAATCTTTTTCAATTAAGCCTTTATTTAGTGCAATTTAATCCCATGATTTGTTTTTGATTCACATAAAGACCAATACTTGATTCCGTGTTCAATATGGTCCCTAATATGTAGGATAATATTTATTAATTAGTTCAATATGGTCCCTAATTTAGGATTCTATTTACTATTTGATACAATTTAGTCCCTGATTTAAAATTCAGTCTTTTGTTCGATTCAATTTGGTCCTTATTTGTCTTGATTTTTGTGTTTTCATTCAATTTTGTCCCTGATCTAGAGTAATATTTATTTATTGATTTAATTTTGTCCCGGATTTAGAATTTTATTTTTTGATTTATGCGGCCTAGTCCCTGATTTAAGATTTATTCCCTGATTAAATGCAATTTAGTCCCTAATTTAGGATTCTATTTACTATTTGAAACAATTTAGTCCCTGATTTAGGATTCTAATCACTGTTTGGCTCAATTTGGTCCTTATTTTTCTTTATTTGTGTGATTCCATTCAACTTGGTCCCTAATTTAAGTTGCTGTTTATAGTTTGATGCAATTTGCCCCCCTAATTTAGAATATTCATGTTAAATTTGTGCAATTGGGTACTTGAGTCATGCCATTCATATTCAATTTATGCTCTTTGCTCCCTGAACTTTGCTGATCTTTTACTTGATGTGCAGGAAAGCCCCTAGTTTGTCCAATTTGGCCCTGAAGCTTTTAATTTCTTTCAAATTTGCTCTTTGTTAGTTTAATTTCAATTTGGTTAAGCCTGGGTTTGTAATAATTTAGTATATAGAGTAGATTTAAAGTAGAGTTTGATTGCATGCATATCATATTTACTTGTCATTTCTTAAACTGCTTGCATTTCATGCCACCCTTATAAGTTTCGATTAATAAAGAGGCGTTTTAACTATGACGGGCTAATCTCGGGTAAAGATGCTCGGGCACGACCTCTCGAGATTTCGCCCCGAGATTGAATGATCTTTACGAATATCCCCGGAGGGCCGAGCTAGGTTCGTGAAGGTCAATTCAAGTAAACTCCTTTTTATTAATCAACTAAAAAACTGGACTTTGCATCCATCATCTCATACATGCATTAGTTAATATCTAGGTCAAAATTGAAAAAATCAGAAAATCAAAAGAGGCAATAAAATGTGTTTTCAAAAAGGTTTTTTTCTCAAATCATGTTCTCTTAGCCGATTTTCAAAATTATGAAATGGGTAATCCAAGAATTTTCAAGGTAAGTGTTTTCAAAAAAGAATGTTTTCTTAATCAAGCAATCCAAAAGAAGATTTTGGAAATTAATAAAATGGATCAAGTTTTCCAAAGTCAAAATGGTCAAAAGATTTTGTCACAGCATTTTCAAAATCTCTTCCTAGTGCGGAAGATTCAACAAGAGAACAAACAGTGAAAGAGAATCGTAACAGAATTAATCGACGATGTTCGATTACATTCTCTGAATTCTCGACATTGGTTTTCAAAAATGGTTTTATTTTCTTTTATAACCCTTTTCCTCTAATAATCAAGATTTAAAAGCAACCTTTAGTATTAATCCATTAGATTTAGTTTAGACTAGAGGTACCGTCGTTTGACGGGCGTCTCGGGGATGCTAATCCTTCTCCGAGCGTAACCGACTCCCGAACCCATAGACTCTGGTTAAGCAGACTGTATTAGGTTTAGTATTACCTTCGCCAAGCTTAGGTTAATATTAGACTTAATAATCGGATAGGTGACTAATCACACCTTAGAAAAAGATTAGTGGCGACTCCTCCTTACCAACGTCGTCTCGGCAGGGTTCCCTGGAGGACCCGAACGTTTCGACAGATATCAAATGTCGTCCCTGTGGTAAAGAAAAACGGCAAGATCAGAGTGTGCGTTGACTTTCGCAACCTGAATTTAGCCACTCCTAAGGACGAATATCCTATGCCAGTTGCTGATCTACTGGTGGATGGAGCTGCTCAACACAAAATTTTATCCTTCATGGATGGACACAGCGGCTACAATCAAATTTATATCGCGGAGGAAGATGTTCGAAAGACCACATTCGCTTGTCCTGGAGCAATTGGAACATTCGAGTGGGTTGTAATGCCATTTGGACTTAAGAACGCTGGAGCAACTTACCAAAGAGCCATGAACGCCATCTTCCACGATATGATCGGCAAGTTCATGGAAGCATATATCGATGATGTAGTGGTCAAGTCCCATAATAGCTTAGACCACATCGATCATCTGAAGCGATCTTTTGAGAGAATGAGAAGACACGGTCTGAAGATGAATCCACTCAAGTGTGCCTTTGGTGTGACTGCGGGGAATTTCTTAGGTTTCCTAGTGCACCAACAGGGGATTGAAGTTGATCAGATTAAAGCAAGAGCGATCATGCAAGCGCAACCTCCCGCTAATAAGAAGGAGTTACAATGTTTTCTTGGTCAAGCAAACTTCTTAAGAAGATTTATCTCAAATACCGCTGGTAAAACTAAGGCGTTTTCACCACTATTGAGATTGAAGAAGGAGGAAGATTTTATTTGGACTAAAGAACAACAAGATGCATTTGAGGCGATTAAAAATTATCTTGCAACGCCTCTTGTCTTAGTTCCCCCTAGGAAAGATAAACCATTGTATCTATATATATCGGCCACAACATCTTCAATTGGTTGTTTGTTGGCTCAGGAGATAGAAAGAGGGAAAGAACAGGCAGTTTATTACCTTAGTCCGGCTCTTACTGATGTTGAAACTAGATATAGCCCAATAGAGAAACTTTGTTTATCCTTGTACTTTGCTGCAATAAAATTACGCCATTATATGCTTTATTTTAACGTGTGTATAATTGCCAAGACTGATATTGTCAAGTACATGTTAACTCGAACTATTCTAAAAGGCCGACTTGGTAAATGGTGTTTAGCTTTGTCTGAGTTTAGTTTCAGGTACATTCCTCAACAAGCAATAAAAGGTCAGGCGGTTGCTGATTTCCTAGCCGATCATCCTTGCTTGGATTTGGGGGAAGATTTTGGAGATGCCACTGAAGTCATGGAAATCGCTTTGTTGCCATGGGTGTTGGAGTTTGACGAATCAAGTACTTCAGAATCAGCAGGAGCAGGTATTATCATATCTTCTCCGCAAGGTACTTGGACGATGATGTTCCATTTGGACTTTGAATGCACCAACAATCAAGCTGAGTATGAGGCGCTCATTATTGGCCTTGAAATGCTTAGGGAGATGAAGGCATCATCAGTTCAAATAAAAGGAGATTCTTTGCTGGTGGTAAATCATCTTACTGGAGAGTTTAAATGTACTAGTCCATCCTTATTACCTTATTTCGCTCTAGTGACTCAATTATTGGAAGAATTTGACGATGTTAGTGTTGAGCATGTACCGAGACATATGAATGAAGGGGCAAATGTTGCTGCTCAATTTGCATCAGGAATTACCTTCCAAGATGACATTATGAAGAAAGTTGTCAATGTCGAAAGAAGAAATATGCCATCAGTTTTGGGAAGAGAAAACATCTTCGATGTTTGCAATATCAACATCAGGACGGCAGCAACAGATTGGCGTGATCCGTTCATTCAATATCTCAAAGATCCTACCCAGCCCGCTAGTAGGAGAACAAGATCGTTGGCAGTACATTATACAGTATTGGCTGACGAATTGTATAGAAAAGGTGTCGATGGTGTCTTTTTGAGATGTCTTGATGGAGAGGAAGCCAAATCCGTGGTAAGAGATGTACATGAAGGGCTTTGTGGCGCTCATCAAGCAGGAAGAAAAATGCGTTGGCTCATACGACGACATGGCTTTTATTGGCCATCCGTTATGAAAGACTGTATGGAGTATGCCTGGGGTTGCCAAGCATGTCACAAGCATGGTCCCGTTCAAAGAGTTCCATCTGAAGATCTTCATTCCATCGTGAAACCGTGGCCTTTCCGTGGATGGGCTATAGATCTTGTTGGAAAACTTTATCCTCCAGCAAAAGGTGGGGTTTGTTTCATCATCATAGCTACTGATTACTTCACCAAGTGGGTGGAAGCAAAGGCGATGAAGAGCACCAAGCATGCGGATATCCAAAAGTTCGTTGAAGAACATATCATTTACCGCTTTGGAATACCAGAAACCCTCACCTTAGATCAAGGATTGAATTTTGATGGGGAAATAACAGAAGTGTTGGGTAGAAAATATGGAATCAAATGTATGAAGTCAACACCCCATTATGCACAACCTAATGGGCAAGCTGAAGCCTCCAATAAGGTGATCCTGAAGATCATGGATAAGTTAGTAGTCAAACATCCAGGAAAATGGGATGAATACTTATCAAGAGCGTTATGGGCGTATCGTATGTCGCAACGTTCAAGTACAGGAGTTAGCCCATTTAATCTCACCTATGGACATGATGTCATGGTGCCTATGGAGATCTTGGCCAAATCAGCCAGGGTTGCTTTTCAAAACGATTTGACTTGGGAAGAATACACTGAGTCAATGATGGTCACTCTTGAAGATAAAGATTCAGAGCGCTTATTGGCTTTAGATCATTTGAACGCACAGAAGAGAAAAGCCGAAAGAAGTTACAACAAAAAGGTTCGTCACAAGAGCTTTGCCGAAGGTGAATTAGTTTGGAAAGTTATATTACCTATTGTTAAAAAGATTAAACCTTATGGAAAATGGACACCTAAATGGGAAGGGTCATTCCGTGTGAGAAAAGTGTTTAAAGGTGGTGCTTATTGGTTAGAGAGCATGGATAAAAAATGGCACCCAAGGTTCATTAATGGGCGGTATTTGAAAAAGTACTATCCTACTGCATGGGAAGCAATACAAGTGCCCGAACCTGAATTTGATCAAGTGAATGAAGAAGAAGTTCTCGAAAGCATGGCAGTAAGCTTAGCATCGGCCAACTTTTACACGAGTGTGTAATGAAGTATATATACGCTTAGTGGACAAAGCCGCCCCAATTGCGTATAGCGGCTTATAATAAAAAAAATTTCCATTCGGCACAGAGAAATTAGTTCTGATGGTGTGAAGAAATTTATACCATCAGGATGGAGAAATTGGTCCTGATGGTGTGAAGAAATTTATACCATCAGGATGGAGAAATTAGTCCTGATGGTGTGAAGAAATTTATACCATCAGGATGGAGAAATTGGTCTTGATGGTGTGAAGAAATTTATACCATCAAGATGGAGAAATTAGTTCTGATGGTGTGAAGAAATTTATACCATCAGGATGGAGAAATTAGTTCTGATGGTGTGAAAAAATTTATGCCATCAGGATGGAGAAATTGTTTCTGATGGTGTGAGAAATTTATGCCATCAGGATGGAGAAATTGGTTCTGATGGTGTGAGAAATTTATGCCATCAGGATGGAGAAATTGGTTCTGATGGTGTGAGAAATTTATGCCATCAGGATGGAGAAATTGGTTCTGATGGTGTGAGAAATTTATGCCATCAGGATGGAGAATTTGGTTCTGATGGTGTCAAGAAACTTATACCATCAGGATGGAGAATTTGGTTCTGATGGTGTGAAGAAACTTATACCATCAGGATGGAGAAATTGGTTCTGATGGTGTGAAGAAATTTATACCATCAGGATGGAGAAATTGGTTCTGATGGTGTAAAAAATTTATGCCATCAGGATGGAGGATTTGATGAAGAGCGATTATTGTGATTTGAAGCCATGGTGAGTCGACAAAGACTTGAGGCAAAAGATTAATTCACAAAAGGAGCAGCGGCTTGAAGGCTGATTGGTGCAATTTATTTGACGGTTTGGAAGAATTTTTTTTTTTGTGTAATAAAATTCAAGCTTTGATCCCTTCAAATAGTGATCAAGCTTGAGGGGGGCAATGTTTATACCCTAACTTACACCTAGGTAAATTAGGAATTGTGGTTTAATTAATTGATTTTGGATGGTCAAGATTAAATCTTAAATTCCAAAATTGATGAGATTAAAACCACCCTAAACCTAATTAGATTAGGAAAATCCTTGAGCAAAGCCCAAACCACTTAGGAAATTACTTGGGAAATTGCCTTGAAATTTAATTGTGGTTTAATTGTTAATGTTTAAATAATAAATTACAAAGATTTTTGAAGCAAAATTATGCCATCAATACGTTAAGTTTGATGGTTTGAATTTTGTTTCTAAAGTTTCGATCGCCATGGAGAGAGTGGTGTCGATGGGTTTGTTTAAATTGGTTTTGGTTTCCAAAATTGTATCCCGATGGTCATGAGACAAAATTGGATCCCGATGGTCATGAGACAAAATTGGATCCTGATGGTCATGAGATGATTTTCGGTCCCGATGGTCATGTGCAATTTGGGTCCGACGTGTTATGGTTTTGGTCTCGAAGTTCATTGTGACGTGGCTTTTGTTCAAATTTAAAGCCAAATAAATTATAGTTTTTGGTTTATAAATTAATCAACTTGGCCTTTATGTATTTATGCATTAATTGGCCAATGATTCATAATTCTAATACCAAAATTGGTTTGTCTTTGTATTGATGGTAAAGAAATAGCACACCATCAGGACGCACACCATCAGGACAACTTATATTATCGGGATGCTTTCCATCGAGACGAATTGATTTGTATCGATGGTGATGAGCAATTACATCGGGATAAAGAGGTTAGTACGTATCGATGGTAAGGAACAATTACTCCATTGGCTTGAAGTAGTCAGTGCCGATGATGTCCATCAGATTGGCCTTGTTTCTAACTAAGGCTAATAACCAAGTCTAGAGCACCCAGGCAACACAATTTAGTCAAAGCCGTATCAAGAGGAAGAGACGTCAAGCAATCATACGAAGAAGTTGACTGATTGATTGATCAAAAATTACGTGATTCATACTAATGCTGATAGCTCAAGATCAGGAGAATGATTTAGAGTTGACATTGGAGACAAAATCAATTTGCCATCATGACGATTAAAGGTTGACATTGCGATGATATCTTGAAGATTAATGCGGTGATTCCTTGACTTTTAGATCTGGATTGGCAGAGAGACTATAAAAAGAAGAAGCTTCATCAAAGCTCGGGACGGAGAACTCTCCACACAAACCTGCCCAGCGCAAACTTCAAGCACATTTGCTTACACTCTTGTTTACACTTCAACTTAGACTCTTGTCTAGTTTTTAATCTTTTCTTGTCATCAGTTTCATTTGGTTCTAACGATTTTCATATCAATACAATCCTTTTTCATTTTCATTTCAATTTGAATCTGATTACCTGATAACCAATCGAAATCTAGGTTAAATGATTAAAACCTTCATGGTGACTTTTAACCAGACTCCGCATATCGTCTGATCTTTATCCTATTTTTATTCAAGTTACGTTTATCTTGGATTTTTGTCAATTTTGCTACAAATTGACTGGCACGCCTTTACAACCCAATTCCCCAAGGAGATTTTGGCGCAACACTTAGGTAATTCAAGTTTGGCTTATGACCCCTCCAAAATTCATAAGGTGTTTTGAATGATTGTTTATGTGGTACTCTATTCATAACATAATTAGCAGTAAGAACTACTTCTCCCCATAAGATTTTGGGAGCCCCAGTGCTCACCAACATTGAATTAGTCAAATCTATCAGAGTTCTATTTTTGCGTTCTGCTACTCCATTTGAGGCAGGAGAGTATGGAGGTGTAGTCTCATGAACAATTCCCAAAGATTTTATATAAGAATTTAATCCAAGATTGTCATACTCACCTCCTCTGTCACTCCTAAACCTCTTGATTTTTCTGCCAAAAAGATTTTGAATCTCATTTATATAAGTGGTTAGTTTTTCAAAGGCTTCACTTTTATTTTTCCATAAGATAAACATACGAATACTTTGAAAAATCATCAATAAAGGTTATGAAATACCTTTTTCCACCTCGAGTCAAAATCCCTTCAAATTCACAAATGTCAATGTGAATTAAATCTAACAATTCAGAATTTCTTACCACACTTTTGAAAGGTTTTCTTGTAAATTTGGCCATGCTGCATGATTCACATTTTTCAAATTGATTTTCTAGTTTAGGAATTAATCCTAAACTGCTCATGTTTTTCACATAGTTAGAATTAACATGACATAATCAAGCATGCCAAACATTAATACAAGAAACAATATAAGCAGAAACAACTGAAATTTCATTCATTTTAACATTTAGTTTAAACATGCCTACACAAGCATAACCTTTCCCAACAAACATGCCATTTTTCATCAATATAAATTGATCAATCTATTTGAATCCGGCCTTATTCAAGAGAAAACCAGAAACTAGATTTTTCCTAATATTAGGAACATGCAAAACATCTTTCAAGCTCAATTTCTTACCATAACTGAAATTCAACTCAATTTCACCATAACCCGGGGCATTAATGGTGTGCGAATCACCAAGCAATACTTTATTCTCTACTTCAAAGAGAGAATAAGTTTCGAACCAAGTTTTGTCATAGCAGACATGGCTTGAGGCAACAGAGTCTACCCACCATCCTTCAGAAGTATCAATGGCATTGACCTCAAATATCATAGTCGTAAGTGGCTCTTCGGTAACATGAACCTCATTTGAAGTTTCCTATTTCCGAAAATTGCATAGCCTTGCAATATGTCCAGGTTTGCCACAAACATAGCACCCATCATTTCTTTTATTGTTTGGTGCTTTTTCGGAAGGAGGTCCTTGGTTTTTCCTCTGATTAAATTGACCTTTATAGGACTTCTTTTTATTATAATTCTTTTTAACTTTCAATTTTTTATTGGAAGTCCTTGGCATGTTGTCATTAGAAGTGAGAAGATTTACCTTCGAAACTGTGCCATTGAAGTCTAGCGAATTGTCCTGTTTTCTATGCTCCTCCTCTACTCTCAAGGGCATGATTAAGGACTCGATAAAAAGCTTCTTTTGTTTATGGCGTAAAACCTTCCCAAATTCCTTCCAAGAGTCAAGCAGCTTGTCAATAATGGCAGCAAATTCCATTTGTTCATCTACTTTTATTCCTTCATGACGAACATCATTGGCAAGCATCTGGAGATCATGGGCTTGTTCTGTCACAAACTTGATTTCCACCATCTGAAATCTGAAATAGTGGCTACAAGCATACTTTTTGGATCCAGCTTCCTCGGTGTCATATTTTTGTTGCAGCGATTTCCATATTTTCTTCGCTGAAGAATGAGCTTGGTCATAATAATCATATAAATTGTCAGAAAGACAGTTCAATAAATAATTTCTGCAGTAATTATGGTCTTTCTCCCATTTCTTCACAGTTGTCTCGTGCTCAGCTTTCTCCTCATCAGTCATGTCTTCAGTGTCTTTTTTCTTAGGACACTTTTCCACCAGAATGTAAGCCACATTCAAAAGAGTGAGGTAGAAAAAAGTCTTCTGCTTCCATCTTTTATAGTTAGTACCATTAAAGCGAAACAGGCGATTGAGGTCATCAGCTTGATTACTCTTGGGCAGGCTTTCAATAGAATTCTCCATTGGTAAAGTTTCGTCTCAAAATGTTGGAGAATGAAGCAATACAACACCAGCGGAAAGGACTGGATGATCACTATCTTGTAGCCAAGGTTCTACAAAAGTAGAAGAAAAGGGGGGGTGACGGAGATTGAGGCGCGGACTAGGTCGCTCTCTTGAGACGATACGCGCCCTCCCGGTAATTAAACCGATGCAAAGAGGTTTCACTGCACGCCGTCCCCATGATACAACAAGCCCAGTCACCCATTGTACACCTTTCTAACCTGCACGAGTTAAAAGGTAGAAGCTCTACCAAAACCGACACCTTCTTCACCCAATTAGCTAAAACTCTTAAAAAAGATTTAGGATAGTTTTTCTTTTTCCTTTTTGAAAGAAGCAAATGAGCTTTTAAGAATTTGCTCGATATTTTTTCAAATGAAGTAGATATGGTATTTATAGGAAAGTGAAGATAGAAACTATTTGTATTTAATAACCTAAGTTAATTTAATAAGTTAAAAACTTACAAAAAGTTTTAAAAACATTAAATCACCTCAGTTATTAAAGAAAACAAATCATTTTAATAAAAACTCATTTTAGTAAAATATCAAAACACATGATCAACGTTTTGGATTCATGATTATCAGGCCGAACATACCTTGGTTTCACGTGTTTCAATCACCAAGACCAAGACTGACAGTAACTTCTTAGAATTATTTTCTTCTGGTTCCCATGGATAAGCATCGTAAGATTTTCTAATTTTTTAGCCGTTCAATATGTTCTGTGTAACCCTGCCTAAGGTTGGGATGAGAAGCCCTTATATAGGCCAAGAATTTCTACACCCTAAATCCTAGGAAACTACCTAGAATTTTCTAACAATGCTTATTTAACATGTGAGATAAAAAATTCCTATTAGAAATTGGTCAAATTTAATTAACCCAAATAAATATGTACTAAAGCCCAAACTATCTTTTTGGTAGAAAAAGGCCTCTACTTAACCCAATTAATTATAACCCAATACTTAACCCAATAAAAGTTATAGATTTAACAAAACTTGAATCTGACCCAATTGGTAGCCCAATATTAATAACCGAAACATTAGACTCAAAAATGGTTATAACAGCACAAAATAATCATAGTAATCCAAGCCAGCATTTTCAACAGCCTCAGATTCTTCTGCCAACCAATTTGTACACTTTAAATCATCCACAACATGTGGAAGGGCATGGGATCCTTCTGCAGAAACTTCTGCTTCCTAATCCATGAAAGTGAACTTTTTGTGAGGATCAAATGCAACAAAAATATCCAAGAGAGTCATGTAGAACATGTAGTAAGATATAAAACCAAACTTAAAGGAAAATCATTAAAAAAGGATGCACCAACATAAATTTATTAAGTGTTCACCATGGAAGAGAAGCCAATAAAATCCAAGCAAAGCCCTTCAACCCCAAAGAGCACCTGGCTGAATTTTTCCTGCCAATCGAATCAAGAAAAAAGTGAGAGAGATACAAAGAGAGAATAAGAGACGGTGGGAGTTGGGAAATACACAATTACCTCCTTGAGGCAGAAGCCATGAGAGCATAGACCAGGGTTGCTTGGTAGATGTTGTAATTGCGGGGTTCATACTCCAGACAAGTAAATGAGAGATAGGGCCAAAAATTTTCAAATTTTTGTGCATACAGATACTGTCCTTCTCATCTCATCAGACATGATTCTAAGGTTTCAAAAATCAAAATTTCATCAATAAAAAAAAACTCATTATAAAGTAAAAAAGGAATAGGGAAAACACCAAACAGAAGAGGGTGCAGTAGCAGCAAGCAGCTATTATATCATTGACAACCAATTGGGACAGAAAAAATAAATTTTTCTTCAAATGAATCTTTTTTCTGCAGCATATATATACAACAAACAATATAATTCCTTCAACTTGCAAACGTGTATTTTATTTTAGATCAGTACTTCCTTATACCTCAATTTACAATTGAGGGTAAATTGGTCTTCACATAAATATAATCAAGATGTGTAGTCAGGATTAGATAAAAAATCCTAAAGAAACTTAGTTTCTGCACCACCCTGATTCAAATTGAATTAGGAAAATCTTGTAATTAATTGCAAGGGCTGAAATTTATTAATTATTAAATAAATAATTATTATTTTTCAGAATAATTATTATTAAAATTACCATCTATGCCGCCCTTACCTAGGAGAGTGGCAAAGAAAATCAATCGGAAGCAGTTTCCTTGAATATTGTTGTCTACTAGGGAGGCAAGCAGTAAAAAGGGGAAATAGCTTACCATCTACCCATGAGATGAAAAATACCTCATGGACTCACACAAAGTCGTCTCCTATGTAGAGGAGAGGCCGCCCTCTTCCCTGAGGAGAGTAATTTTTCTCTTCCTGCAGGAAGGAGGCAGAGAGCTAAAGTTTGTCAGCAAGAGAAACACCTACCTACGTGAGAGAGGCATGAGATTTTCAACCTCACACCTCCTCAAAATAGTCGACCTAACATGGTGAAGAAATCGCCTAGCCCTTTTCCCCTCCCCGGAAGGCGAATCTACAACTTTGCATTTTATTCAATTAAGGACAAAATAGTAAAATTGACCAATTAAAGAGGCTAGAGGCTGCAATTTCTACCAAGGTGCATACCATGATGATCCTTGAGCTATGTAGATCATCTTGGTAAAATTTCATCTTATTCTGATATCGGAGTAAAAACTTATGCCCGGTTTTCAGTTAAGGACATTTTTGGGGAGTGAAACCAAGTTCACCATGAAGGAGAGCTCGAATTCACTTGAAATTTTTTCCATAGTCTTATGGAGATAACCTAAGCCTACTGGTGAAATTTTGGCTTATTCCGACTTCGTTTGCAACTTTTGCATTCTTTTCAGTTAAGGACAAGTGTCTTTGTCACCCCGGTTTAAGCCATTTTCTTAACTAAGTGTTATTTTCATGATTTGAAGAGCTAAATATGACTAAGTATGGAGAATTACGGGGCCTTGATGTTCAAAGTCCAAGTCCTGATGTCAGAAAGCCACTACTTAGTCAAATTAGGTGATTTCAGCACAGAAGAAGCAACGAAGGCACACTGCAATGTGATAGGAAGAAGGAAGAATTATTCATCAACCACCCAGGAGGAAGATTCTCATCTCCCATCCAAGCAAAGTGGCACCCTAGCATCTATTTTTCCCTCTCCCTAGTAGTTGGAAGCAATCATAAGGAGAAAGAAGCTTCACTACACCTTCTTGGAGGCTGTCATCTACTTAGGAGGAGGAATTCGTCTTCTTCAGCAAGGCAAGCCCATTAATGCCAAAGCCCATGCCGCCCCCTATATAAAGGGAGGCCATTCTTAGGTTTTAGGCAGATATCACTCATTTCAAAATTCAGCTCCTAAAGCTACAAACTTGCTCCGCGCAAAAAACCAAGCTCCATGCTGATTTTCTCCCTGGCTCTACGCCATTTTCAACCTGTTCATCACGAGATTTTACTCGTTCATCAACTTTTCCTTTTTTAGATCTTGTCTCAGGACAATCAAACACTCTTTTAGTGTTTTTCTCTTGTTTCAGTCTTGTCTCCGGACATACAAACATTGTACACGTGTTTTTCTCTCAGAAATAACAAATCAAACTGTTATTTTCTTTTCAATTTCAATTGCAATCAAAGCAGATCTCTCAGATCTGATCCAGTTAGAGGAAGGCCCAGTTATGAGAAGTAGTTTTGTATGGATCCAATGATTTAAATGTTCTGGTGTGACTTTGATCCAGTCCCCACAATCGCTCTAATCTTGTAATCTGCTGCTCCGCGCTCCAAATCCAGTTTTTACAACCTCTTTGTCAATTTCAGCAAATTGACTGGCATGCCCCTATGCTGTCATAAAGAATTTCCCGCGAAAACTCTAGCAAGAGATTTTTGGCGCAACATCTCTTTTTGGCACTCCTAGTGGGACAAAACAAACAGTTTGTCTTCCCTCTTTGGCGCCCTCCCCTCTCTCTGTCTCTATATATAGTCGGCGATCCCCGGCTTTTCTTCTCCTAGTCTCTCAGCAAGGTGTCCGCCTCTCTCAAAGGTCCACACCAACTTACTCCCCTCGACGCCTGAAGCCGAACAAGATAGCAGATCTTTCCTCCTTCAACACCTCCAGGGTATATTTTCTTTACTTTTTCTTTTATTTTTATTAACTTTTTAAGTTTTACTAAGTGGCACACATGCCGCCTAAGGTTGATGAAGGTAGATCTAGTCATGGCATGCAAACCAGAAGCAAAGCCGTGGCTGATCCTTCACAGTTACCTTTAGATCCTGATTCAGAGATCCTGCTACAATATCTCACTGAAGCCATGAATGAAATTTCTTTGGCACATGAGCAGAAGATCCAACAACTAATAGGATCAATGGATCAGATGAATAGATCTCATGACCAACTTAAGGAGCAAATGATGCAAAATCGAGAAAACAACATGGCTCAGATTGGTCAAGTAGAAGATAGACTCGGGGGACAGATCCAACAAATAGCCCAAGATCCGAGGCAAGTTGACCTCCCTGCACTTCTCCCTCCACCTGTGGCGCCACCTCACCATAATGGTGCCAACAAGATGAGATTTTCACCTCAAGTGGAAGTGGTTGGTAACAACAACTTACCACCTCCTAGGGAGGGAGCAGTAAGGGGTGAGAATGAAGCTGATCTCATCCCAGGACACTAGGAGGCAGCAGATCACGCCCCTGACAACGCAGAAGGGGAAATCAACCATGTTGGTCCTCGAGTTGTGGCCCATGTACCACCTCATGTGAGGAATGGTAATGGCAATGGCGCAAGGAATGGTCATCAACGCCATCTTGCACCACGCCATCCACCTCAAGTTGCTGAGGTACAAGGACCAGTCAATCAGAACCACATCAGGGAGATGATTGAAGATATGATTGGCCCAGCCTACAGGAGAGTAGGCAGGCCATCCTTCCAGAAGCCTTATCCTGAGGAGTATGATAGACTCTATCTCCCTCGTGGATACAAAGTCCCTGACTTAACTTGTTTCTGCGGAACTTCAAGTGAGCAGACAACTCTAGAGCACATTGCTCGCTTCACTGTGCAATGTGGAGAGGCTAACTCTGGCTATCACAAGTTTCGATTGTTTCCTAACTCTATCACAGGAGCAGCTTTCACGTGGTACAACAACCTACCACCCAACTCAGTAAGGACTTGGGAATCGATGGAGAGGTTATTCCATACACAGTTCTACAGGACTGAACCACAGGTCTCCATGGCTGACTTTTCACGCCTCTATCAAAAGAAATGGGAGTCAGCTGAGGAGTACTTAGCTCGCTTTAAGAAGCTAAGGAACAGGTGCCGCACACCTCTCCAGGAGGTAGAGTTCGTGCGTCTAGCTCAAAATGGACTTGAGATAGAGCTTCGAAAGAATTTCGAAGGAGTTGACTTCAGAGACTTCTTAGAGATGTCAACCAAGGTGACAAGATATGAGACTCTCCTACGAGAAGAGAATGAAAGAAGTTCATCTTATGGCACTTAATATCAAGAGCCAAATTTTGAACTTGGAATAGCTGAGGTCAAAGCTCATTGGCCTATTGAGTGTCCATGTCTGATAAAGGCAGGAGTTGGACACCCTCAGACCCAGGAGAGGTTTGCTGCTATGTACCAGAGACAAGCAGAGAAGAAACCTTATGATGGAAGCAAGACTTATTCATTTGACACCTCAAAAACAAATGAAGTCTTTGACTTCCTACATAAGTCTGGTATGATCAATCTACCACCTGGACATGTCCTTCCTTCACTTGAGGACATCAAAGGGAGAAAGTACTGCAAGTACCATGACTCTTGGAAGCATCCAACCAACAACTGTACTGTGTTCAAGGACATAGTATAAGAGAAGATAGAAAGGGGAATACTAAAGTTCCCTGAACCTCTCAAGAAGGATATGGGAGTCAACAAGGATCCTTTCCCAACTCCTATACACATGGTTGCATTTAATCATCCAAAAGATGGACAGCTAACCAGTGGGGATGCAAAGGAAAAACAGGAGGGAAATGTTTCCTTCCTCCTAGGAGATGCCTCTCTCAAAGAGGGAGATGCCTCCTACCTCCTAAGAGGCGTCACCTCCACCATAACTTCTGATGATCTTGCTAACGCCTTAGAAGAATTGATGAACAAGATGGAAGCTAAAATCCAATAGATGATCCAGGAATAAATAACCAAGAATGAGAATGGCTTCAAACAAGTGCAAAAAGCCATCTCTATAATAGAAACAACACTCGAGGGGCAAATACAGCAGCAGGTGCCGCCACCCTTGGTCACACTACCTCAGTTACATCCACATCAAGTTGCCTTACTCCATCCACACCAAGTGGCCACCCAAGACTCACCTCTTGTGGAAGAAGTTGTTGACAAGGTGTTGGCCAACTTTCGAAAGAATGGTCACTTGTTTACAGAAGGAAAGGCAAAAGGTTTGACCATGGTGCAAAAACCCTTGGATTATCAACTTGCTCAGCCATTAAATCCAAGGTCAGTGGCATTGAACCACAATGCTCCTAGAAGAAAATTGGAGTTTTCTCCACCTAGGGCAAATAAGCAGGTGGCGCCATCCACTCTAAAGGTGACGCCACCCACCTACTCATCTGCTCCATCTTCATCTAGAATGGTGCAATTAAAACAAACTCCAACTTCTCATGCACAACCAAAGACGGTCCAGTCAACTTCAAAGGTTCAAAGTGGTGTTTGGCGAAGGATTGAACATCCAAAAATCGTTAGCCAACCTACTCAGCAAAGTAAGAAGACTTGGAGAAGGCGAGAACTCCGTAAAAGAGCCAAGGCAAGAAAAGAAATGGAGATGGACATGAACTCCAGACCCCATAATTTTACTACTGACTCTACCACTTCTAATATGAATGATTTGATGATAGGTCTACTCCAATCAAAGTAGATGTTGGCGCCACTATTTCATCTAGTGATGATGCCACGTCTACTAATGACACCACCCAGATTACTTGATGAAGATATGAGTATGGGAAGTGCTACAGGAGATAACACAAGTCAACTATCTCAAGAAGATGACGAACGCTCGGGGGGCAGTGAAGATGGCGCCAAAACCATTGAGGAAGATGATGTCACCATTGACTATACCAGAGGTGATGACTGCGCTGAAAGTGATAAAGACAACTGCTCCAAACATGGTGAAGATCAACTTAATGAGAACAAAGTGCTCGGGGGGCAACATCCTAACGACCCTAAACTTGAAGAAGTTGACGGCTCCGTAGAATTCACCAACTCCAAGGAGATTGAAGACTCTCTTGAAATCAAAGAATACAAAGATGACTTGGAGTTTGATAACTCTTCAGAGTCTGATGCTCAAAAAGGTGAAAGCCTTCTTGATGAAGATGAAACTTATCAGGCACACGCCAACCCAACATTGGGGCAAATGAATCCTAATTCAATGGCCTTGAAGCAGTTTTTTGTAGAGGCCATGAATAGAATATCTTTGGTGCAAGACCAAAAGCAGCAGCAGCTCATGGATTCGACTGCTCGAATAAAGGAGTCAAACGACTTACTTAAAGAGCAAATGACTCAAGACCAGGAAAACATCCTAGCTAGGATTGAAAGGATGGAAGCAATGCCCAGGGGGCAAGAAGAATGGTGCTAAGGACATTGTCCTCACCAACTTCTTACAAAGCTTAGTGGACAAAGCCGCCCCAATAGAAAATGCGGCTTAAAAAAAAAATCTTGTCGCCATATTTGAGCAACGCTTTTAAAAGCTCATACCTCGCTTAAAGTATTTTGTGGCGACAAGTATTATGCCACTTGGTGTTGTCACGTTATAAAGGAAATTGATTTTTCCTCCATCTTTTATGGCTTCATTTGAAACTTGGAGCCATGGGATTTGGAATTTTAATTTTGGCCTTAGTAAAATTTGGCCAAATTTTCTTCAAGTCTCAACGTTGGTCTTAATTTATTTTTTGGCCACGTACAAAATAATTTACTGTGTTGGCACAAGTATGCCACCAAGTCAACTATGACAAGAGGAAGAGAGGAGTAATTTCGGCCTAAGACCAATTTCCTTATATACAAGTTCAAGTCTTTTCCTTTTAATTCAAGGACTTAAGCTTGGGGGCGGGGGGGGGGGGGGGGGGCATTGTTTATACCTCAATTTACAATTGAGGGTAAATTGGTCTTCACATAAATATAATCAAGATGTGTGGTCAGGATTAGATAAAAAATCCTAAAGAAACTTAGTTTCTGCACCACCCTGATTCAAATTGAATTAGGAAAATCTTGTAATTAATTACAAGGGCTGAAATTTATTAATTATTAAATAAATAATTATTATTTTTCAGAATAATTATTATTAAAATTACCATCTATGCCGCCCCTACCTAGGAGAGTGGCAAAGAAAATCAATCAGAAGCAGTTTCCTTGAATATTGTTGTCTATTAGGGACGCAAGCAGTAAAAAAGGGAAATAGCTTACCATCTACCCATGAGATGAAAAATACCTCATGGACTCACACAAAGTCGTCTCCTATGTAGAGGAGAGGCCGCCCTCTTCCCTAAGGAGAGTAATTTTTCTCTTCCTGTAAGAAGGAGGCAGAGAGCTAAAGTTTGTCAGCAAGAGAAACACCTACCTGATGTTCAAAGTCCAAGTCCTGATGTCAGAAGGCCACTACTTAGTCAAATTAGCTGATTTCAGCACAGAAGAAGCAACGAAGGCACACTGCAATGTGATAGGAAGAAGGAAGAATTATTCATCAACCACCAAGGAGGAAGATTCCCATCTCCCATCCAAGCAGAGTGGCGCCCTAGCATCTATTTTTCCCTCTCCTTAGTAGTTGGAAGCAAATAGAAGGAGAAAGAAGCTTCACTACACCTTCCTGGAGGCTGTCATCTACCTAGGAGGAGGAATTCGCCTTCTTCAGCAAGGCAAGTCCATTAATGCCAAAGCCCATGACGCCCCCTATATAAAGGGAGGCCATTCTCAGGTTTGAGGCAGATATCACTCATTTCAAAATTCAGCTCCTGAGGCTACAAACTTGCTCCGTGCAAAAAACCAAGCTCCATGCTTATTTTCTCCCTGGCTCTGCGCAATTTTCAACCTGTTCATCACGAGTTCTTACTCGTTCATCAACTTTTCCTTGTTTAGATCTTGTCTCAGGATAATCAAACACTCTTTCAGTGTTTTTCTCTTGTTTCAATCTTGTCTCCGGACATACAAACACTGTACACGTGTTTTTCTCTTAGAAATAACAAATCAAACTGTTATTTCCTTTTCAATTTCAATTGCAATCAAAGCAGATCTCTCAGATCTGATCCAGTTAGAGGAAGGCCTAGTTATGAGAAGTAGTTTTGTACGGATCCAATGATTTAAATGCTCCGGTGTGACTTTGATCCAGTCCCCACAATCGCTCTGATCTTTTAATCTGCTGCTTCGCGCTCCGGATCCAGTTTTTACAACCTCTTTGCCAATTTCAGCAAATTTACTGGCACGCCCCTATGCTGTCATGAAGAATTCCCCGCGAAAACTCTAGCAAGAGATTTTTGGCGCAACAGTACTATTATAATTTTTCATTGTATACCTTTTCTGATTCACTCCAATTTTTCGTTCTTTCTTTTACTTTTATATATATATATATATATATGAAAGTAGCTTTAAAACTAAGTAATAAATAAAAACCTTATAAACTCTCTCTTTTGTTGTTCTGCAAAAATATTTAAAGCCTATAGGTAATCACTAATCAGTTGAATTGATAAAACCCAAAGAAAAGAGAAATATATAACTGAGGGTTCATCCTAAAAAGTACATTTACTTGGAAGCCATTAGATTCAGATCAGTAGTGCAAAATGGGTGCTAATAAATTCTCATGTATGATATTAGTTTGGTGTAAAAAATATTGTATATGAAGTTGTATATTTGAACTATACTAAATTGTAAAAGTCAGCCAAATGGATTTTTTTCCTTTAAAAAAAAAGAGTCAAGTTGGATGGTAATATCCAGGGCAAGTGTTATGTTTAGCAACCATAAACTGACCAAAGACTGTTTGAAAGTCTAATAAAATAGGCTACAACAAAGCTACTCATTCTTGTTTGCTCCATTAAGTAATAACGGCATTCTATAGTAGGAATAATAAATAATAATAATAAATAAAATTAAGAATAAGTATGAATAGAATAAAAGAGGGGGAGGAACTAATAAATAAAAATTGATACAACAAAAGGTGGAAATCTAACTCACAGCTTCTCTGGAAAGCATGACCATTAAAAGATTAAGAAAGCTTCTAATCAAAAGGTTAAGCTTAAGTAAGCTTCTAATAAAAAGACAAATCAAGCAATTGAAAGTTAAGCTTCTAATCGAAGTATCAAGAAAGCTCCTAAGAAGAATAACAAAATGATAATCTTTGAAGCAACATTGTGAACAGAGAAAACTCACATAGAATGCAACCAAAACTCTAGCAGAACACAAATCCTGTCAATGGCCATTTTGTTAAGTTGTTTTATATCGAGAAAGCAAGCATTAAAACTTCATGGAAAATAAACTAACAAATACTAAAAGAATGTTTAAATTTAATGGAATTGAAACATATGAGATCGGGACATGTTTCCTAAAGTCCCCAAGAAGCAAGAATATAGTGGGGCTAAGCTAACACTACTGACAGAATAGCAACAATCTTTATTCAAGCAATGTATGCATTTAAAACAATTAGTGTAGCAAATCAACTCTCTAATAGTAATAGAATAAAATTTCCATTTCCTTCAATCTTTTTTTATTATAAATAAAAACTTCTTTGACTAAATCAATATTTTCCTCTGAAATTCATAGTCAAAGAATGAAATCATTTTTAAGCAAATAACTAACTACTTAAAAATTATTGTTAAAAGTATGAGAGTGCAACCACTCCTAATACTATTATTAAACAAAATCTATCATAAATTTAAAGTCCACACTTCTTCAAGGAAGCAATCAAGCCAACAAACAATTCCATTCCCAACTCATAGAAATACAGGAAATTTAAGTCCAATCAAATGCTAATTACACCAAGTTGATTAATTGTTAGCTTGAATAAATCAATTACAACAAAGCAAATCATGGCATTAAAAGTGAGAGTAAAAGGCTCCAAAAATATATGAAATAGGCATGAAAAGAATCAACTAATTAGTTCTATCAAATGACATTTTTTTTGTCTATTGTACCCTTTCTAAGACTTAAGAAAAGAAAAAAGAAAAATAACTCATGAGAGTGATCAGTAGATCTAGACGCCAGTGACTTGTCATCACCAACGCGACCGCCACAATGACAGCAACAATCAGTAGCCTCAAAACTTGGAAATCAACATCTCTTCCCCTTCTTTTCATTTCTAGTCTTAATTCCCTTCAAGTTTTCTCCAAAACTCTAGATTTACAACAAAAGATAAATTGAAACCCATATTATTTTGATTGCCTGAAAACTTTTCTTCGACAATCAAAACCTCCTGAAACTTCATTTTCATCTTGAATTCAAGAATATTATCTCTCTCAATTTCATTCGAGAATATCATTGTTATTGTGTTTGGGTCATATCAATCTTTAAACATTTAGTCACATGAAATCTACATCACTGTTCACTCTTTTTTTTTTCTTTTCAATGTTTTCTTTACAAATTTATTTTTCTTCCTTTTAGTTTAATGGTTAGAATGAAAAAAATGTTTGCTTAATGTAAAGCAGTGTTAGGGGTCAAAACTGAGAAGACCCTAGACCTTTTGAAGCCTCATCACACACATTCATAATTGGGCCAATATTCTCTTCCTCTTCACACACATACATGTCCTTGGCCCAACAAACACACACAAATATTGGGTAGATGAGGCCCATAAATATCTCAAACACACATAAACCTAATAGTCGTTGAAAAACGATGGCTAGAGAAAGGATCAAATGATGCTTCATAAAGGGTAAACTAGGTAAAGCATTGAAATTTGTATTACACTTATAAGGTATATTTGGGCCATTACACTAAAATATGGAATTAAGTCCAATCATTACATCGTTTGGATAAATTTAGGTCATGGTTACACCTATAGATAATTCCCCCAATTAAAAAAAGGGAAAATATTTGATGCCCTGACAGGGTATGGGTGCCATACCTTGTCAGGCAACCAGAACATGACACCTCATAAAAAACCAAGAATAAACTTTCATAGGCCCTTTTCTATAAATAATAATAAGTTTTATTTTATACCTCATCTAAAAATAAAATAATTAATTTAAATTAATTAATTTTAGGCTTGGTCAGTTTCATTGTACGTAAAAAGCGGGACGGTGGAAATTGCAAAATCGTAGAGCTCGTCGCCGACGAGGAATCACACTCCTGTTAGACTTTTTGATACACACTGATTTGTAAGCTATTTGTCTCCCTTTAAATCTGTTTTTAAATGCGTTTCTACTTTTCATCTCGTTCCCTTCAAATTTGTTGGTTATTTGGTGTCGCCATGCGCCAATTATTTAAGAAAAAGACTTAATTTGTTTAGGAGTAAGTTTTAAGACTTTGTCTATGTATATATATGCTATTGGAATATTGTATATATATCTGCTGGTTCACTAGAATTTATCTGAGTGATGATAATTGTTCATAATTCACAGCTTCATATAAA